>MJUU01058155.1:39324-53938 GCA_002080025.1 Modiolus philippinarum
AAAAAAACTTTAACCTTGCCTTTAGAAGGTAGGCTTTTAGTGGAGGGTGTTCATATTTGGTATACAACTTCCTGATGACGATGGCTTTCGTCTGGTACCATACTTGTAGACATTTTGACCTTGACCTTGCCCTGAGGGCAATTTGTAAAAAAAAAATAACCTTGTCTCTAGAAGGTATGCCTTTAGTGGTAGGGTGTTTATTTTTTGTATGTAACTTCTTTATTGTGAGATCTTTCTTGTGATACCATATTTGTAGACATTTTGACCTTGACCTTGCCCTGAGGGCAATTTTTTAAAAACTTTAACTTTGCTTCTAGAATTAAGTTGCTTAGTGGTAGGGTGTTCATATATGCTATGTGACGTTCTTTTGATGAGGGTTTTCTAATGGTACCATATTTGTAGACATTTTGACCATGACCTTGCCCTTAGGGTGTCGAGAATATATGGCGCGTATTCTAGCAATGTAACATTACCCCTCTTATGACATTATTCTGTACCCAACGTATACGACCACGAAATACAACGATCGCAACGTAAACTTGTTCTTATTCTTTTGCCTGGAACTACCACTTTATGATATTGGTGCCTTGACCACAGGTTTATGGAGAACTCCAAAGTCAAACTTTTACGGGCTGGACATAAATCTGCAATCAACAGACTGATACAGAAAGCAGAAGAAGTCACAGACAGTTCTACATCAGATGAAATCAGTGCACTGCTGGAGAACATCATTTTCAAACAGAGTGTTTTACGTTCATTCGACGAAAGGATTCTAAATGAGACCCCTGATGCACATATTGAAGAGGAAATCATCGAAACAGACGACTTTGACAATCACTACGAGGATAAGAAAACTTCGCCGTGTTGTTGGTAAAGTGGATGAGACATTTGATAGTACATCCGTAAGTACACCTAAGTATTGCGTATTGGCAAGTCCCAAGTAGTTTCAATTTACCAACGTTGACATTACCTACTTTCAATGGCGTCATTCAATTGTGGCAAAATTTCTGGGACTCTTTTGAAGCCGCCATACATCTCAATACATCGTTATCCAATGTGCAGAAATTTTGTTATCTGAGATCTCAACTCCGAGGGGAAGCTTTGCAAACCATCGCAGGACTTGCACAAACAAACACAAACTATACAATAGCCGTTGACTTATTGAAGGAGCGTTATGCTGACCCACACAAGATAATTAACTTTCATATGCTTGCACTTGTGAATCTTGACAAGCCAAAAAACAGCCTCAAAAGTCTACGCAAATTCTATGACGAAATTGAAACGAACATCCGCGGAATGGCAACTTTAGGACAAAACGAAGAAACATATGGTACATTGTTAGTATCTATCGTTTTAGGTAAACTTCCGTCAGAAATCAGAATCAATATGACCAGAGCAAAAGGTGAAACTGAATGGACACTTGATTTATTTCAAAAATGTATTTGGAAGGAAATTCATGTTTTGGAAGCAGTGCAAGATTCAAGTATTAACAAAAAGGAAAATGTTACAGTAAGTCACATCGGAGCAGTTCATAACATCAGCAAGGAAGACATTCGCCAAAGACCTTGCATATACTGTGGTGCTATTCATGATCCATCAAGATGTCCGAACTTTACTGACCATAGTTATCATTTGTCATTTGTCCGTAATAGTAATTTGTGCATTAATTGTCTACGAAACCACAAATCTGCTGAGTGTAAGTCACGTTTCAGGTGCCATACTTGTAATACTTGTATATGGCGCGTATTCTAACATTGTAAAGTTACCCCTCTTATGACGTTATTCTGTACACAACGCATATGACCACGAAATACAACGATCGCAACGTAAACTTGTTCTTATTCCTTTGCCCGAAACTACCACTTTACGATATAGGGCAATTTTTTAAAAACTTTTAACTTTGCTTCTAGAATTAAGTTGTTTAATGATAGGGTGTTTATATTTGATATCTTACTTTTTTGAGAAGAAAGCTTTTTATTACTTTCGAATTTATTGTGTATTGAGGTTACTGGAATCCCCGGTTAGCTACAAAAAAATGTATGTTGTCTTCTGACAACTCTTGTTACGTTCTTACCTCATCCAAGATGGCCGCCAGCGTGGAACATAGTTTAACATAGGGACTCTACGGGAAATGCATTCAAATGTCTTCTCCTCTGAACCTACTGAGCCAATTGGAACCAAACTTGGTTACGATTGTCTGTGGGTGATCCCTACCAAAGTTTGTGATTTTTAGTTTGTACCTCATCCAAGAATGAAAATATAACATCTGGTGAACTGATTTATAGTATGAATGGATGGTCAATTGGTGACAATGAATAAAACCAGTCACCAGGTGAGCGATACAGGCTCATGTGAGCCTCTAGTTTCCAAACCCTCCAAAATATACGAAATTAAAAAAAATATATGAGCCTTTGACATTTTCAGGAAAATTATCAAAGTTGTAACTGGATTGCAAAAGGTTATTGAACATCTACACACTAAATGCAACAAAGTAAACCCCATAATCCAGAAATGTAAGAGTTTGCATTGCATGCCACATATATTTAAATCCACATCTTGGGGCCTCTGTCAAAATAGACATTTTGAAAGCTTATTGCACATCTACAGAATATACAACTATTTTATAACAAAATTAAATCCATAAATCCCCAAAATGGCCAAAATGTGATGGAGTTTGCATTTCATGCCAAAAAATCTACATCTATGGCCTCTTGTTTGCACCAAAACTTATGTTAAAAATCAAAAAGCTTATTGCGCATCTGCAGCATACCGGTACTGTGAAATTACTTTTATTCATGGATATCAATTTTCGTGGTTTTCTTAAATATCACTATTTCCGACGTACTTAAATTCATGGTTTCAAATTCCATACATTAAATCCCTATGGGTAAAATGCATTTCGTTGGGGTTTAAACGAACCACGAAATCCAGGAAAATTGGAACCCCACGAACAATAATACTTTCACAGTATATGCAACAATTCCATGGATAAGCATACATCTTGGGACCAATTAGCCAATAGCCCTACAATGTTTGGGTTCTAAAAGTTGAAATTTAAGCCCAGCTGGCTACAAGAATTTCTGTCATTTTCTATTAGACAAATAGAACATGTCTAATCAAATGTATAGCAGGACTACTGACTGCTGTTTGTTAGGGAGACCAATTTAACTAATAGACTCGGACATGAAGGTACATCCCTGAATTTCATGACAAAATTTAAACACTAAATCCAAAAAGGAGCAAAGAGTTCCACTGTCAAGGATTATCTAACTAGACCAAAACAATATTTCGTTCGTCCATCCGTTTATCTGTCACAAAATAGAAGTCCATGTACCTTATGAACTGCAAGACATTCATGCATGAGAGCCATACATTATTTTTTAAGGTAGTTCGAGCCTAATAAAAATATCAGACAGAATTTTTTTTCTTGAAGATATTTTGTAGTTCATTTATTCAAAAAATAAAATAAAATGATATGTCGCCGATTATCTTTTCCTGTTATCAGGCTTTGAAAATCAGGCCCAATTCAGTATTTTTCATCACTATTTACAAAGAATATATAGGGAACTGTGAGAACATGCTTATTATTTAGCTTTCATATGAAATAAATATCAGATAGAATTTTTTGCTATTACAGAGATATTCACTTTAGCTATATGTTGAACTAAAAAGAAATCTATATGTCGCCGTTTGATTAAGAGAGATATTTTATATAGTGATCGAAATAGACAATATTTATGGGAAAAGGGGGCTACTTTGCGGGAAAGTGTATGTCGATCTCTTATGGCCTTACAATGAAAAGGCCAATCAAGGAATATTCTTGCTTGAAAATTAAGTCAATTTGGCATCCAACTCATGTTTCGCAAATGCGCCGTGTATTAGTGTCTATCTACCTTAATAAGAAATAGCTTACTTGGACCCTCGTTTCATGCATGAGTTATACTGGTTAAACTTTTCAGAGCTGAGATACTAGAACAGGTAGAGAAACAATATTTTTCACTGGATAAATAGTGAATGATCGCAAGGTTTCTAGTGAGAATTAGATCACTTTGACCTACAATTCATGCATGATTGATTGGGGTTTAACTTTGTGTTAATGTCTAGATCAGAGATACCAGAGGAAAAATGTTTTATCACAGGTACATCTTGGTCAGTCTCAAGGTTTCTGATTGAGAAATAGATTATTGTAAGCGGGCTCTATGCTAATTAGAACATGGTAAGACCTTATATTTGTCGATATTTTATACTGCGCGATAACGAGGTATACAATGAGGACAAATATAAGGTCTTACCATGTTCTAGCTAGCATAGCCCCCTATTGCAATAATCTATTTTGATTCTAATATGGTTTAGAAATGTTCTGAAAATTTGAAGCGGTCCTATGGGGTTGTTTTCAGATGCTATTTCGGTCATAAAGCGAAATAGACCATGAAACAACATAGCAAACCATATAAAAGTTGTAAAAAATTACTTTTATCAATTTTAAGCTCACCTGGCAAAAGGCTATGTGAGCTTTTGCCATCACTCGGCGTCCGTCGTCCGTCTGTCCGTCCGTTAACTTTTATTCAAAAATCTTCTCCTCTGAAACTACTTGGCCAATACTTACCAAACTTGGCCTGAATCATCACCAGGGTATGCACTTTCAAGTTTGTGATTTTTATGTCTGTAGACCAAACAACATGGCTGCTGTTACTAAAAATAGAACATAGGGGTAAATTGCTGTTTTTGGCAAATAACTTCAAAACCGTTGCAGATATCAAAAATCTGACAGGAGTAGACTTGTTCAGAATGATGAGATCTATCTGCCCTGCAATTTTGAAGAAAATCGGAAAAACCGTCTTAGAGTTATAGCCCTTTTTCCATAAAATGTTCAAAATTTATGCATTTTATATTTTTTATTTCAAAAACTGTAACAGATAGAGGTGAAGTGTAAATTTGAAAAATGTTCAGCATATCATGATCTACATACCCTGAAATTTTGAAGAAAATCCAACTGCCTGTGTTCAATGCGATATGGTTATGGGTTATTTCCCTTTAAATTCTGCTTTCAAATCTTCTTTCGTTTACTTTTCTTTTAAATTTTAGAGAAATTCCCTGCTTTCACTTTATTAGAAATACATAATCAAGAGCAAAAAAGTGTTTTTGTACAAATTTTTACATTTTTTTGCAAAAATACTTTCATAAACTATACTTATTTCACAATTTAATAATAGTTTTATATAACTGTGTATTGTTTCATTTAGTTAGATTATATACATACCATGCAAACATCCTTGTCAGTTAATATTGAAGTTGCATCTACGCTTCAATGCCTGTATAACTGTATGGCTATGCCATGGTGGTTTTCAAAATGGCCGCCAAAAAAGGCGGGAAAAATCAACATTGTCTGATTTCAATGAAATTTGGTTTCCAAATAGATATTGATATTGCGATTTCAAAACCTGTGTTGAAAATTGTTTGTTGACCACCATTTTAAAATGGCCGCCAAAAAAGGCGGGAAAATTCAACATTGTCCAATTTCAATAAAATTTGGTTTCCAAATAGGTATTGATGTTGCGACTTCAAAACTGATGTTAAGAATTGTTTGGCGGTCGAATGGCGGCTAAAAAAGGCGGGAAAATTCAATATTGTCTGATTTCAATGAAATTTGGTTCTAAATAGGTATTGATGTTGCAACTTTAAAACTAATGTTAAAAATAATTTGTTGACTGCCATTAGGGACCCTATGTGAAATGCATCCAAAGATCTTTTCTCTGAAACTACCAAGCCAAATTGAACCAAACTTGGTCACAATAGTCCTTGGGTGGTCCCCTTTAAAGTTTGTGATTTTTACGTACTTACCTCATTCAAGATGGCCGCCAGCGTGGAACATAGTTTAACATAGCCTGGACTCTATGGGAAATGCATTCATTTCCGAAATGGCCATACAGCTCATTAAAATTATTGCAGTTGGAGTTAACATATGTGTTATGGTCTCATGTTCATTTACTTCATATCCTTTCGTAAAATATTCAAATGTCTTCTCCTCTGAACAATTGGAACCAAACTTGGTTACAACTGACTTTGGGTGATCCCTTCCAAAGTTTGTGATTTGTAGTTTGTACCTCATCCAAGAATGAAAATGTAACATCTGCTGAAGTGATTTATAGTATGAATGGGTGGTCTACAGGTGACAAAGAATAAAACCAGTGACCAGGTGAGCGATACGGGCTCATGTGAGCCTCTAGTTAGTTTAACATTAAGCCTTATTTAGCAGACATGATTATTTTCCTATTTAAATAGGAATTCCTATTTTTTTGATACAGAAAATAAATTCAAAAGTTGCTCAGTTTTATAGAACCAGCAAGAAAATGATGTTTTCACAAGGCTTACCCCCCTCTTTCCAATTTTTTGGAGGTATTTCCTATTTTTTCAAATTTGTACAAAATCATGTCTGATTTAGGGATAAAAATAATAAAAATGTGTTATTCCTGTTTGAACTATTTACGGTTGAGATTATGACATCCGGTATTAGTATTGTGACGTCACCGAAGGCTCTATGCTTATTAGAACCCTGTAGTGTTCTCAAAGCGTTTGAAGGACGCCATATTAGAAAAAGAATAAGGTCACTTAACCATACATTTTATGCATTAGTTTAGTTACTCAGGGTAAAATTTATAATTTACCATTAATCAATGATAAGTTTTCAACATGTTCAAGGATATATTGAGTTGCTGATTGTTTAATAGTCTCAAACTGACTTATTTGAATTGAAACTAAATTGTTAAAGGGATATCTATTGTTCCGACTGCTTGCTTCTCTTGTTTGAATTTTAAAAGATAGTCAGAACATACATTATAGTTTCCATAATGAGAACTAGTTGATTATTGAATTTCTCACATGGAGTTAAATAAATTTTGCGAATTTTTGAAAGCGAGGCTTGCCGAGCTTTTAAAAATTTGAAAATTTATTTAAAGAGATGTGAGAAATTTCATAATTAACGTATTAAGTTGTGGAAACTGTTTCTCTAATGACTGGACAAAAAACACGATGATTGTATTCTGAATAAATTTGGCGGGAAATGTCACGAAACTTGTTCTCCCTCTAGAGAGGAGAACAAATGTTTCCACACCGTTCAGGAAATGTGAAAACTGGATAGAAATTAGAGAAAGGACATTCCATATTCAAACCAAACTAAAGATAAAGTACAGATGGTATGTACATTGTACAAATATGAAAAAGAAAGGAATGTACTGAATTGAAGATCAAACCAGCAAAAACATCTTTGATTATCGAAAGTCCATTGAATCATTTCTCCCTATGTCCCTGTATGTTTGTCAATAATGTCACTTTACTATGTACGTATCCTTGTTTCTTATGTTTATGTTATTTGGCATTTTCAGCTTTGTTGATACCAGTGAAAGAAGACTCGAGAGAGTTTCAGCATGACATATTACCATACATACAGCAGAGTTACAGAAAAGATGAATCAAAGTCGAGTTTTAAATATACCAAACCATACCTTGTCCAGAACATAAGACTTGAACAAGAAGTATGTTGGTTAATTTGAAGTATTAGTACATTTAGTGCAAGCAGCTGTTTGTCATTTGTAATGATATGTGTTATAAACATTATAAATTTCATTATCTGATTACACATTTGAAGGTTTGTTTCAAGTCTGTTTCATGAGATTCAAGACAAACATGTTTATCTGTTTGATTTTCAAGATCTTATCCACAATTCTTTTTTACCATGTTTACTGTTTGGATTTGAAGACCACTTGCACTAAGGAAACATACATGTACATGACAAAAGTCAGAACTTGAATTTACTGTGATTTGGATATTATGTTCATCTCTAAAAAATTGAAATCATGCAATTCTTGCAAAGACATGCATCTCTGGTAGTCAGTCTTCCAGGTAAAATGAGGGATCTTTGACTGTGTGCCATGTAGGTAATTATTGATTATCTACATTTATGTTTGTTAATATACACACTACTGTTGAAGTAAAGATAAATGATTTAACATGTTGTACTTATGTACAATCAAGTATACAAAGTTTTGTAGGGTTCAAACAAGTAATGCAGTTGAAAGAGGTAAACAATTATCAGGTACATGTAGTTACTAGGATTTTTCTGACGTCTAAATCCATAGCAATTGTTTCACATATTATATTTTGTGTACCGGTATATGTGTTTGTTGCATGATTTGTTAGATCTTGCTTTAACTGTTCAAATTTTTTGACAGTTTGTAGTTAAGAAGAAAGAGTTTCGACAAGCTGGCTACTCAGAGAAAGAATTGAAAGAGAGTTATGGATTTTTGTTTGTTGATGATGAACACAATGCAGAAAAGTTATGTAGGGAGGGAATGATGGTTTCAAACCTAAAGAGCTCATGTCTTGGCCATTCTGAAATGGGTTAGTTTAAAATACAAGGCATATAGATTCACTCTTGTCCACTCTACATTTTTACATCATGATTCATTTGAATTGACTCTCAGAATCTCATAACGATCATATCTATTCTTACTACAGTATACCCTTGTGATATTTCTTCCAGCAAAAATTATTGCAATATGTGAGGTTGGTGTAATATTTAGGGTAAAAAAAAACATAAAACTATGTAACTTTTTGTGCAACCTGCATACGGTAATTTGTGGCTGCTATTTCAACATATAGGGATCATTTTAGTCGTTGTCGTTGTCATTGTCCATCCCACTTCTTCGTAACACATTTCTCAGCAGCTACAGAACACAGCTTCTTGAAATTTTGTATGTGACTTAAGTATGGTGTTCCTTTTTGGGCTTATTAAATTCAGGTCTGTCGGACATTCACTTCCTAGTTTAGCAGCTTGGAAATTTGGGTTTGCAAGAACGGCATTGCAGGCGACACAAATCTTCCATGGAAGACTCACCATTTATTTAAAAATTGACCCAGGAAATGAGTGGCAGTAAGTGAAGGATCACCATTTAAGTGGGGTGGTACATGTATAAGGAGGGAGCACTGCATCATATTATCTTTCTAGAGAGTGATGTAACAATACATTTGCAAAGGTTGTGAAGTGCTACTTCACCCCAGCACCCCTTAGACAATGTAATAATGGTGTTCAGTCTCACAAATAAACTTCAGGGGAACAGTCGTAAGTCTCCTTTACAGATCAATTATTCATAGAATTTTGGAGTATTGTGATCTCCAAGTTGCTCAAGGATAAATTGTGAGAGGTTGAAATTGTCACAATCCAAATATTAGTAATTCTTTAAATTTCCACCAATTTGATGGGCAAACAACATTCACAAGGCATATACAAGCAATCATTTATTTGTAAATGAGATACATTGAACTACATAACCACATGACGGATTAATTTGTGTAAGTTTCCTAGCGTACTTTCATTATGCTATACAGCGCATCCTTGTTATATCGCCACTTTTGGGACCAGGGAAATTTTTGGCGATAAGGGAAGGTGGCGATATGTGGAGAGAATAAATAACATAGAAACTATGTAACTTTTTGAAAATGGACTTTGATAAGGGTTAGCGATAAGTGAGGGACCACCATTAAAAAGGGGTGGTATTACGAGGGAGCACTGTATTCTATATTTCTGCTTAAAGAAAGATAATTGCAATTTATTGAACTTTTTATTAATATTTTAGACCTTCTTGATCTTGTATTACAGGTGTACAGTTATGCAAACATGCAGATGTAATTAGACCATTTAAGATGAACAGTAAATACAATGGATATCTGCTCATGTTTAAGATTATAAAGGTATGCATTTTATACATAGTTAAAAATAAATTTTATGAGGGCTGGAGATTTGGAGATTTGTTACTTCTTCAAATTGTATTCGACAGACAACTTTATACATGCAGTTCTTAACTATATTGTTGTAGAAAAGAGAAATGACATTGGGTTAATGTTTAAAAGAAAAACAGAAACTTCTAGTAGTATTATCTATCAAATAACGAATGCTAGTTTTGGATCGCCCATAATGAAAGTTGCAGAAAGTGAGACATAGATGTACAAAGTATGATGATTGCCACGACATTAACTTTTTCTATATACATGTACAAGGATATTTTGAAAACCTTTTGATGTAGGAATAGTTCTTAACTATGTTGTTGTAGAAAAGAGAAATGACAGTGGGTTAATGTTTAGAGGAAAAACAGAAACTTCTAGTGGTATTTTCTATCAAATATCAAATGCTATTTTTGTTTCGCTGTAATGATAGTTGAATAAAGAGAGACATAGATGTAGAAAGTATGATGATTAACTTTTTTTTAATACAAGGATATTTTGAAAACCCTTTGATGTAGGAATATCATATTTGGTCCAGTAGTTATACTACATAAAATCATGTGACCTTGATCTAAATTGCATGGTCCAGTGACTACGTTAAGTTTCTCTGCTTAAGTCCACTTCTCAGTAACTATTAGTGGTAGGTCAATGATATTTAATATGTACCGGTAGGTTGGTCTTGGGTAGTACATGTGAGTCTGGCATATGACTTGTGTCCTTGACCTCAATTTCATGGTCCAGAGGCCATGTTAAGTTTCTTTGATTAAGTCCATTTCTCAAAAACTATTAAGTTGTAGGTTATTAATATTTAAGTATGTAGGTTAGTCTTGGGTAGTGCACGTCAGTCTGACATATGACTTTCGTCCTTAACCTCAATTTCACTGTCAAGATTAGTTAAGTTACGTTTCTTTGATTATTTCTTGATAACTATTAGCAGTAGGTCAATGATATTTAGTAATTGTAAGTAGCTTGATCTTGGGGAAAAACATGTTAGACTGGCAGGTGACTTTAGTCCTTGACCTCAATTTCATTTTCAAGTGAACATGTTAAATTCTCAGTATCTATTGGTGGTAGGTCAATGATATTTTGTACAGGGGTTGGTTTTGGTAGTGCATGACAGTGTTCCATGACTTATGCTGTGACCTCTATTTCATGGTCTAGTGAACATGTCTTGTTTCTCATCAATCATGATATATTAATGGTAGGTCAATGATATTTGGTATGTGGGTTGGTCTTGGGTAGTACATAATGGCCTGCTATATATGGCTCTTGTCAGTGACCCAAATTTCACAGTCTAGTTAGCATGTTCAGTCTTCTGAATAGGTCAGATAGATTTCACATCATTTTAAAGGCCAAGCAGGAAGGTGCAATACGTCTATTAGGGTCCATAATTGTTATTTTTCTGACTAAATATTTCAGTGCATTGATTAACATCAGTGGAACCAGAGGAGTTTGAAAATTCGAAACAAGACTGTTCAACACCCCCAGTAATGAATTGTCATCCTGCTCTAATATTTGTTCTCAAACAATTATGCTTTGTTTACAGGGAAGAGTGAAACTGGTAGTTGAAAATAACAGTTCTATTCCATTGGAACCAACACCAAATTTTGATTGCCATTTAGCAGTGAACTCGGACATAAAATATGCACCAAGTGCTATAGGCATGGTAGACTTGTTCAAGTCTTCTCAGGTGACTTTTAGTACTTAGAATTTAGCAACATTTTACAATTTGGCCAGGTCATTTAAAAAAATTCTCTCTAAGGTCTATTGCATTGAACATTTACATTTTGCCTTTATTAGTCTGTCCGTCAACAATTTTTTCCGTCGAAGATTCTTGGATTGTATAGTGGGAATGATTTGAAAATTTGCCTGAAGCTTGAAAATGATGAGTTGTATTGTGTAAGCGATTTTCAAGTTTGTCAGTAGTCCACATCCTGTTTTCCAATACTTTGATTTTTAGCTCACCTGGTGAGCTTTTGCCATCTGTCGTCCATCTGTCTGTCAACAAATTTTATATATTAAATTTTGCATGAAGAAATATGAACATAATTGTTAATTTGTTTATTAGATCTACATCTATGAATATGGTGAGGAGAGTATATTACAACGTCCACGCCAAATTAAACCATTCGCTGTGGTAAAAGTATCATACATTCCAAAACCAACTCACAAAGACCATCCAAATACCAGGTATTTATCATCAGACTTAGAGTAAACTTAAAATTACAAGGTTTTTTTTAAAGAAATTTTTTCACATTTCATCTTCTCCTCTGAAACCACTGAAGCAAGTTCAACCAAACTTTACAGGAATAATGTATGGAAGGTCTTTTACAAAGATTGCTCATTTTGTTTCGATTTGACAAAAACATGGTTGCCAGCACGGAACTCGGGTTTAACATTGGACACTATGGGGAAAAAAATCAAATTTTCATATTCTCCTCTGAAACCACTGATGCAAATTCAACAAACAGGAATGATGTATGGAAGGTCCTTCACAGAGATTGCACATTTCGTTCCCATTCAATAAAAAACATGACTGCCAGCACAGATCTTAGTTTTGACATTGGAACCTATTGGAAAAACATAATTTTCAACATTTTCTGTCACTTTTTGGTTCATATTCAAAGAGACAGATTTTTTAAATTTCAAATTTAAGAACTTGCTTTGATAATGCTTTAATAAGTGTGACTTGTGGTGAAAAATACAAAAAAAAAACAAGTTTCATAAAAAAAAGGCAAATTTCCTTATGATGAACACGTCTTTCAAGGTGTAACCTCTCATCAGCAGCATTTTAATCAAATAATATGGAAAGCCTTTTTAAATCCAAAAGTAGTCAAAAAAGAAGTACTCATTATCAAAAATATAAAAAACCATATTTAAATTGTTAAAAGTTGAAGTTGCATGAAATTTAAAAGTAAAGAAAACAATCTCTAGATGGAAGAAATCTAGAGTACCTCAACAAAAACCTATCAAGGTTGGAAAGTAGTGTGTATTACTTGCGTTGTTGTTGTAATTGTCTGTCCCACTTTTCGTAACACTTTTCTCAACAACTACAAATCACGGCCACTTGAAATTTGTTTGTGACTTGAGTATTGGGTTCTATATTATGCTTACCAAATTCAGGTCTGGCGGACATCTACTTCCTGTTTACCTACTTAGAATATTTTCAACAAATACTGTCAATGGTAAAAAATTTCATAACACTTTTCTCAGCAACTACAAATTACAACCACTTGAAATTTTGTATGTGACTTTAGTATAGGATTCCATATTGCACTTCTTGAATTCAGGTCTGTCGGACATCTACTTCCTGTTACCGACTCTGAATGCTTTGCCGTCATTGTCATAGTTTTTTGTCAGCAACAAAAATCACAGCCACTTGAAATTTTTGTATGTGACTTTAGTATGGGATTCCATATTGTACTTATCAAATTTAGGTCTGTCAGAAATCTACTTCCTATTTACTGACTTTGAATATTTTCAACAGGTACTGTCAATGGTAGAAATTTTCGTAGCACTTTTCTCAGCAACTACAAATCACAGCCACTTGAAATTTTGTATATGGCTCATAGTTGCCAACTCACATGATTTTCGCGTGTTACACACGCTTTTTCAATGGTTTACACACGTAGATTTTGTCACACGGCGTGTACACACTTCTCAGAACTTCACACGCCATTACACGCTTTTCCGTTGTTTACGTTTTTGGTTATAAGCGATATCGCGTTTTTCGTGATTCTCGTGGTTATTAGCGATATTGACCCTGTGATTCTCCTAACTTTTCATGGCCACACGGTAAATAGACCAAATTCTTCTTCCTCTATGGTGCAAATATTACCTATTTATCGTTTATGTTTTCTATTTGGACTTTTATTTTTTAGCTCACCTGACCCGAAGGGTCATGTGAGCTATTGCCATCACTTGGCGTCCGTCGTCCGTCCGTCCGTCATAAACTTTTTCAAAAATCTTCTCCTCTGAAACCACTGAACCAATTTTAACCAAACTTGGCCTGAATCCTCTTTCAAAATTGTATCCGATGAGTCCGAGGACCAAACAACATGGCTGCCGTTACTAAAAATAGCACATAGGGGTAAATTGCTGTTTTTATACGAATTATGTTATGGCGCAGTCGTCGGCGTCAGCGTTGGCGTCTGTGGCCAGCATAACTTTGTTTCTAGTGGACGGATCATCTTCAAATTTCAGTATGTGGTTTCTTGGCATAATGGCTATCCCGGGTTTTAATTTGGGTTTATGGCCCCACCCGTTTCAGAAAAAGGGGCCAAAAAGGGGTAAAATTGGGTATTTTTGTGTCTGTGGCCAGCATAACTTTGGTTCCAGTGAACAGATCATTTTCAAATTTTAGTATGATGTTTCTTGGCACATGCTTTAGCCCGGGCTATAATTTTATGTTCCTTGCCCGGCCCGTTTTAGAAAAAGGGGCCAAAAGGGGTTAAATTGGTTATTTTCACATATTTGACTGTAGATTCTTTATTATTTATCGGATTTTGATGGGGTTTCTTTCAGTAAACTCCTTAGAAAATTTCCAATCTGGGTTATGCCAATGGATTTCACGTGGCATGTACCGTTCACGAGATAAATGGGGCCCAAAAGGGGCGAATTTCAAAAATTTCATTTTTTTATTTTTAGTCCGATTTTGATGCAATTTTTTCTAAAGGATTCCTACTGAAAAATTATCGTAGCGCTCTACTATTAGATTTTTGGTAACTTGTTTCCTTACCCAGCTATGAGGGGCCGAAGGGGCCAAAATCGTAAATTTACAGATAACCAAAAAATTTTATTTTTCATCGGATTTCGATGGGATTTTTTTCTTTGGATTC
>MJUU01058155.1:72675-88611 GCA_002080025.1 Modiolus philippinarum
CCATGTATGGGTTACCTCATACGCACAACTCCTCTTAATCCACTTGAAGGATTTTGATGAAACTTTAGACAAAGGAAGAACACTATATGTAGATGTGTAAAATATGTAGATGTGTAAAATGTCAAATAGGCTGAAAAAAAAGGTGAATTTTATATTTGTCTGATTTAGACAGTGTTTTCATTGGAACCATTTGGAAAAGTTTTTTCTTGAAGATTATATCATTGTGTCCATACTTGTATTGTGTCCATACTTGTACTGTGTCCATACTTGTACTGTGTCCACACCTGTATTGTGTCCACACCAACTTAATTTTGCACTTACCATATCGATTCAGGATTCAATTAGCGGGGGGTATCTTTGGCTGCCATTCGGCGACAGTTCTTGTTGTATTAGGTCTATAAACAACTAGGTGTTTAATTAAATAAATTGCTTAAGTTCTCTATTGCGATAAATTTGATGGTGGGGCATCTGTGTCTTATAGACACATTCTCTAGTTGGAACAATTATTCATATAATGAAACAATTAATGACTTGATTTCAGTTTAAACCACAATTTAACAACCCATGAGGTCTTTAATCACTCAGAAGTAACCAGTCTCATTAAAAATCATGTAACTTATTTGTTGTTAAATTTTGGTACTAACCTCATTTTAAGTCTTTAATTGTATAATATTTGTACTCAATACTAATACAAAACTCACAAATACTTGGGTAAAGAACATGGTCCTCTCATCACAGTAACAGTAAATGTCCAGATTGTGGAAATGAGAAACATTAGTCAGTTATCTCCCTGTACAAGGTTAGTTATATATTGTCAAAGGGGAGATAATTTTAATTTCATTATCAAAAGATTCTATTGATGTGCTAATTAATATTTTCTCCACTTGTAGTTAATTAATTATTGCTGTTTATTATTTTGTATTGTGTATGTGTTGATAACAATCCTATAGTTTGGATTTTATATCAATAAAATATTCTGATTCTGATTCTGATTCTGATTCCACTTTAGCCATATATAACTAACTTGGTACAGGGAGATAACTGACTGATGTTTCTCATTGAGTCTGTTGTTGGAAGTTTTGTGAAGTGTTTTGACAGAAAAATACAACATGAATTTCAGCTTTCTTTTTGCATTGTGTACATAAGAAATACACTTTGCCAAATGAACACTTTTCAGAATTGTCTGATATGTTAATTGATATCGAAAGAATGTTTCATGGTCATGGAAATGATAAAAATTTGAATGAAAAGCAACATATATGGGAATTTTACTAGAAAAAATGTAAAAATGGGTTGCATTAAAAGTTTCATGACTCAGAAAAATAAAGAAAAAAAGTTTGAATTTTTTGACATTGCCAATTAAAATTATTTGACAGTAATGCATGTTATATGACAGCATGATAAACAGACTGTAAACTAGCTACCTGATACAAAAAATTCAGTTACCTTTTTTGAATGTTGTCTAATGTTTGACTAGATATCTCTTTATGATAAAGCATCTGTGTTTTACACCTTTTTCATGTTATATTTTTCAGGACTGAGTAGACCTCATCAGTATCCAACAGTGCTGTATTGTCTGTTTTTGTCCAGGAATTCTCGCAGAAGTAAGTAACTCAAGCAGAAAAAAAACGAAATTTTTGATTAGATGTAATATATATCGAGATATGGAGTACATTTACATGAAACAAATTCCAATTTCTCTAATTTTTTCTGTCCTGTGTTCATGTTTCCTGATTGGTGTTAGAAATACATTTCTACCCTCTATTGAGAAGAGTGATCTCAGTCTGTGATTAGTTGTAATTTTATCATGAGGTCAAATTATTATGCTGTCTTCTTCTTCAATTGATTTGATAGGCGACTTACTATGAAAGTAAATGCACCTTTGCTCATTACGTACCAGTCTTCCAACTGCCAAATTGTGACACATTGAAAAAAGCAACAATGCTTGATGATGTCACGCTAAAAAAAACATTTTTGGGGGGGGGGGGATTTTCAGAAAAGGAAGACCAGATTTTGTAAAAAATATCACCAAAAATCATGAACTTAATCATGTGAGATACCATCTCTCTTTACCCTTGTTAGTACAATTTTCAAATATTGAAAACCCTGGGCAAGTCTGTTATTTAGAATTAGAAAATATAACTATCTTGAGTATAGAAATGTGGCATACGTCGGCAAACGAATACCGAAGCAAGACTGAGGAAAGGGGGAATTCTAAAATCATAAATCCAAAATCAAAGCAATTGTGAAATCTATATTTCACTTGTTAAATCGAGCAGTAGAACAACACCTGTATTTTGTTATTGTGTCACCTGCATTCAGGCAGTGGCAACATATAGGGATCACCATATCTCATCTTAGACGTCGGTGATGTCGTCTTCATCTGCGTAGGCATCACAAAAAATTTCTTTACACTTTTCTCAGGAACCACAAATCCAAGTCTTTTGCAATTTGGCAAGGAGTAACAGTATGGGGACCTATACCGTGTTATATAGTTTGGAATCTCTCGCATGGCCACTTCCTGTTTGACTGAACTTATAATATACATTTGTATTTCATGACTTCGTTTTTCTCAGGAACAAGAAATTTCAGCCCTCTGCAATTTGGCTTGGAGTATCAGTATGGGGACCTATACCTTGTAATAGAGTTTTGGAACTTTGGATGCCCACTTTCTGTTTGACAAAACTGAGAATGTTTTTTGCTGATCAGGGTCACAAAAAATTTCCGTAACATTGTTCTCAAGAGCAACATCCAGCCTTCTGAAAGTTATTATGAAGTATCAGTATAGGGACCTATACTGTGTAACAGAGTTTTGGATCTCTCGCATGCCCACTTCCTATTTGACAGAACTTTGAATATTTTTGTGTTTAATGCAGGTGAGATATGTCTTCCCTGGAAGACTTACTACTAAGTTTTGTTATTATATTGTTATTAGTTGAATTAAAAAATAAGCCTGTAAAGGTTTTGATAATCCATTTTTATGCATTTTTAGGATCGTCTGGAGATGAAGAGCAACATAAGGAATTTGAAAACAAAAAGGAGGCTGGTGTTGTGTCAAAAGAAGAAAATCAGGAAGATAACGAAGAGGATTCTGAGGATGCATCATCTGCAATTGTCAAATCTGAAAGTCATATTGTAAACAATTCATCACAGAATCATTTTGACAGTACAGTTATCGTTACCGTAGAAACAGGTACTGGAATTGTTTCAAGAGAAGAGTCAGCAACGATGCGTGGTATGAATGATGGCTACACTCTACTAGATCATCAGGAAAGTTCAGTTGTTATGGTCGATACAAGAATTGGAGTTGTCTCCAGCGAAGAGTCTTCAGCTGTGTGTGATATGGAGTTATGTGATACTGAAGACAGCAAGATTGATGTAGTGCAACAGGGAGCATGTTCAATTGGCTCACAAAACCAATCATGTCAGCCATGTTTGGGAAAACCTTTATTTGAATCACCTACATCAGCAGCTTCCAGTATGCGTATGGCAGAAAATTTGTCATCACCAAAGCTGGACAGAATTTCTCCAAATGTTAACCCAGAAATTCTGACATTGCCACCAGACCTTCTCTATGGGAGAAAAACTGTTACCCGAGATAACTACTTAGTTGAAAGAGATATTGAAACGATGAACAGGACATCTGATGGTTATCTGTTGGCGGGACCAGAAAGTTATCTGCGGACATTCAATGCAACACCAAAAAAGGTACAACATACAAGTTTAGACAAGATGAATTCAAGATCACCAGGGACACCAACTCTTGATGAAAAGGGACTAATGCAATACTACACTACACCTATCAAGGCAGAACAGTTACCAAAGACTGTATTGTCAACATATGTTCAGTATGAATCAACAGGAAGTGCAGATAACTTACAAACTGGAAGTGTAAATAACATGCAAAAAGGGGGTGCAGATAGCTTACAGACATGCAATGCTAATAACTTACAAACAGATAATGCAGACAGCTTACTAACAGGAAATGCAGATAACTTACCAACAGGAAGTGCAGATGGCTTACAAACAGGAAGTGCAAATAACTTTCAAACAAGAAATGCAGAAAATTTACAAACAGGAGATTCATATAACTTACAAACAGAAAAAGCAGACAATTCAAGGATACAAAATGTAGATAACTTTCAATCAGAAAATGCTTATAATTCAAGTGCAAATCAAAATTTTGGAGACAGTGGCAATTTTGAAGAAAACAGACATTTATGCCATGCACCTAATTCAAGAGAGATTGAATCATGTCGAAAATCTATTTCACCACCTGTACTGGTTCCTGTAGCTTCCATTTCTTATGATGCAGCAAATTCAGTGATAGGTCAATCGCCTCCATTGCAAGGTGAACCACCATCAAGGACACCACCTCCTCCTGCACTAACACCGCCCCCTTTCTTACTGTTACAACCACAAATATCGTCATCATCATCATCATCACAACCTTACACAAGGCAATCTGATAGCATTTTAGATCAGTTATCTGTAGAACAGCAATCGCTTCCAAAGCAAAATTCCAAACCCTGTCAATCTACCTCACCAGCATTACAAACCATTCCATGTACAAATTCTGTCAAACTTACAGATGATTTAGAAATGGGAGATACATCTGAGGATTCAAATTCAGGATCAGTTGAGGTGCCTCAGATAACAAGATTATGTCATGACTTGACAGCAACAACAACAGTAGGCCAAGATTTAGCATCAACAAAGTTATGCCAAGATTCAATAACAACAACAATCTTATGCCAAGAATCAACAGCAGTAACAGCATTATGCCAGAATTCAACAACAACTACAACATTATGCCACAATTCTACAGCAACAAAGACATTGAACCAATGTTCACCAACAACATTAGGCCATTATTCAACAGCTACAATAACATCAGGCCTAGATTCAGCAATATCAACAACATTAGGCCTACATTCAACAACAGCAATGAATTTGGGCCAAGATTCAATAGCAACAACAAATTTGGGTCTATATTTAACTGCAACATCATTAGGGAAAGGTTCAACATCAACAACAACAACAATGTTGAGCCAAGATTCAAAAGCAACAACATTTGGACAAGATTCAACAGCAACAACATGCCAAGATTCAGAAGCAACAACATTAGACTATGGTTCAAAAGCAACAACAACGTTAGTCCAAGGTCCAATATCAACAGCAACTTCAGGCAAAGGTTCAGCAGCTGCAATGGGAAACAAAAAGTCAGTGTGCTTACAAGAATATCAGATTATATCACCAAACAAAACCAGTACAAATTCCACATCTAATTTGACTTCAGTCACAGAACCAGCAGAACAACTTCATCCACTTGCTAATTCTCCGCTTATATTTAAATCAACGGCAACATCAACAAAACTCCCACATTCAAAGTCACCTTTACAAACAAGTCCCAGACTGCCTTCTGTATATCAGATAGCATTCCAAGCTTCTCTGTCTTCCAGATCTGCACCATTACTGCCTGATCCGGTTAGCAGTCATCAATTTCCGTGGAGTCCCCCTTCACCAAGGTCACCATATCAAATGTGTAACAACCAGTATAGTAATATAACTTCGCCGTTTGGGCCATATGGAGAATATCAGTCAAGACTAGGTTTGATTCGTCCACCAAGAATGCCACTTTTTAGCTGGGATCAGCCTGTTCATAGGCCTGTCCCTCTAGTCCAATATCACAGACCTCCTTTGTTGAGCTTGCCTCAAACTTATACCCAACCATTGCCTCAAACTTATACCCAACCATTGCCTCAAACTTATACCCAACCATTGATCCAGAATTGGCCTCAGAGATTGCAGACAGTGCCATTGATTTCAAATTATAACACAAGTGTACCACGCTTTGTAGTCAATCCTGCACCTGCATTCAACATTGATATCGGCACACCATTAGCACAAGCAAAAAGTGAAACCAAACCTGTGCAAGATTTTGGAAGGTCATCATTTGTCTCTCCAAGGAAAGGATCTGTTGTCAATAAGGTGTCACCGAAACCCTTAGTCCCATACACTGATGTACCTGAAGAAGTGCCAGCTGACAAACCTATCAAACCTCTTGTTCCATATACAGATGTAGCTGAGGATATTGTACCATGTGAGAAATTTGGTTCTAAGGCTAATTTGTCAACAGATAGCAAATCATCACATGAACTTGACTCCTCAGTTTTACATTTATATGATATACCTTTACCAGTTACTAAAGACATTAACACTATAGCGTCTGGATCAGAGACGAGGGCAGTAGACTTCAAAAATTCCTGTGGACTGGAATCTGCATTATATGAAAGGAATTGTAAAGAAGGTAAGTGTGTACTTGAATTTGGGTATTTTCACTTTAATATTTTATGAAAGGATATGGAGTAAATGAACATGAGACCATCACACATATGTGAACTCCAACTGCAATTAATTTAAATGAGCTGTTTGTTTCCATTGATTTATTCACTTTTTACCCTTTTTGGGGCCATTTAGGGCTTGCTATATGGTGTGAGGTTCCTCACTGTGTTGAAGACCGTACGGTGACCCCTAGATGCTTTGTTTTGGGTCGTTTTAACCTGGATATGGGATGTTGTCTCCTTGACATTTACCCCATTTCTTTTCTTTTTCATATGTATGGCCATTTCGGAAATAAACTCCTCATCAGCAGCACTAGAACCATAACATAGGAAATCCACGATATAAAAAATGTTCAAAAATGCATAAAACCGAACAAAATTCAAATAATCAGTAATACATTTTATCAAATATGGCCAAGGACAAAACTATGATGGAAGGAGTTAAACCTTAGTTTTAGAATTTACATAAATTTAGCTAATAGTTATAAACAAAATGTACACATGAGATATAATCTCAAGTACAAGTACACCATATCTAAGAAAAATAAAAGAGCATATATCTCAAACACGGTGAATTGTTTTACCAACTCCACACTGCATTAATAGACAAACTCGGTACATTTTTATGCACTCTTTTATCACATATTCTCCTAAGTTAACTGCCCTATGTGATAAAAATACATGTTCATGTACAACAGCAGCTATAAAAACAGTCTTGAGGCCAATCCAATTACATATAACTAAGTTTTGAACATACACGTAAGAAAATTTTGTCTGAAAATATCTTGAGGTTACATTCTAAAAAAAAGACACTTTGAAATAGAGATATTTGTTTAATTTTTACCATGTTTTCAATTAGAAAAAAACTATTGAAATGATGAAAGAAGCAGACATTAAAATGACAACACGGTACATTGAATACCCCTGTTGCATTTTTTGTCTTGCCCATGACAAAGTATGCAACGCCGACCTCATAGACTAAAAATATTTTATAGAACCTTTTAAAATATCAACATGATATTTGGTCCGAAATTGTGTGACCTTGACTTATATTTCATGGTTCAATGCCCATGTGAAGTTTTTTTGATAAGGTCTGTTTCTCAGTAATTACAAGTAGCAGGTCAATGATATTTGATCTATAAATTGGTCTTTGTTATTATGTGACAGTCTTGTATATTGCTTTTGACCTTTACCTTATTTTCACGGTCAAGTGGACATGGTTAAGTCTTATGATTAGATCAGTTGTTCAATTACTGTAAGTGGTCATGCAATAATATTGGCATGTAAAGTACATGAATGTGTGCTATGTGACTTTTGACTTTGACATTAATGTCACAGTCTAGCAACTGTGAAATTTTCAAATTTTCTCAATACTACAAGTGATAGGTCAAAGATATTTGGTATATAGCTTGGTGTTGATTATTATTGACCTCAGTGTCATGGTCAAGTGAACATTGTTAAGTTTTTGTGATTAGATCAAAACATTAATAAATGTTAGTGGTAGGCCAATAATATTCAGTATATAGGTTGATCTTGAGTAGTACATGTTCTCTGGTGTATATCTTTTAACCTTGACCTCAATTTCATGGTTTTGTGGCCACATGGAGTATTTCTGATTTGATAAGTTTCTCAAAAAACAGTAAATGAAATGATATGTACAGGGTTCATACGGGTCCTTGAATCCTTGAAAAGTCATGGAATTTCAATTTGAAAATTAAAGGCCTTGAAAAGTCATGGAATTCAGTATTTTTGCCAAAAGTCCTTGAAAGGTCCTGGAAATTAATCAAAATGTAAAAAAAAAATTTTATTGTCGTAGGAAACTTGTGGGTATCTTGTCGGTGAGGGAGTCAGTATTAAAAGGAAGTAATCAAACGTCATTAAAGGGGAAGTAATCATCCTGGTTTCTTTTTTATCAACAGCTTTTCTCCTATTGATTTTTATTAAAAAAAGGAACCAGATAATATGATCGGAACACAGCATAACATTGCAATATGTCCGTGATTTTGGGTATGGAATTTTAAGTAAAATCCTTGAAAAGTCATGGAAAAGTCATGGAAAATTGGAACAAAAAAGGTGTATGAACCCTGTATGTAATATGTAGGTTGCTCTTGGGTGGTATATTGCTGTCTGTCATATGGCTCTTGTCATGGTCAATAACTATGTTAAGATGATGTGATTAGATCAGTTCCTCAGTAAGTTTTTAGTTAATGATATTTAGTAAAATGGTACATGACTTCTGTCATATTATCCTTGACCTTGACCTCAAGTGACCATTTTAAAATATTTTTGTGTGTGTGAATAGATAAGTTTCTCAAGGGGATAGGTCTAGCAGATGTTGGCGAGACATATTTAGGATCTACACTTAGTCTTGTTTATATAAATAGCAAAATACTGAAGTTACTTTAAAGGTGTATGTACAGTACGGGGCATATTTGGCCCTAAAATTAAGACACTTTTATTTGATTAAATCAATTCAGTATCAGTATATAATGAACTGCGATGTTTTAGCCCAAGTCTTTTTTGTTTGTAGAAAGAAATGAACTAAAAAATTTGATAAATATAAGCTTTTTCCCAAAAATGGACTAAAATGACCAAAATCCATGCATGTTTCAGTACAGGAAACTTAGAGGGCATGCCTGTGCCAATGAAATTTTTGCATGAAAAAGTGGCAGTTTTATATACTATCAACATGTCAAAAAATCTCATTGGCACAAGCATGCGCTCTATACTTCCTGAGCCATAACATGACCAAAAATTGACAAAAATTTGTCTATTTTCGGTAAATCTGGAAGATGCATGATATTTGTGATGTTACATCAGGATTTGATGCTGTTACTGCACCCATTTACTTGAGTTTTGATTTTAGCACTATAATACTGTGCTATACCAAGTAAAGTTAAAAGGAAAACTCCATTTGAAAAAAAAAGCTAACTCTGGGGGCCAAATATGCCTCTTATCATACATACTCCATTAGTTCCTGAATATGGCCATTTCAACAAATTATTTCTGCAGTGCAGATCAAATTAAAACATTTGGAACCCCATAAACTGAAAAATAGTAAAATCCCAAAGAGAACAAATAAGCAATAGGTCTAAAAGAAATGCCAAAATCAGCTAAGGACAGAGCTGTGCAAGAGGCAGATTAATCAGATTAAGTACTGACTACTGTGTTGGTGAATACCCTTTTGGACTAACAGCCCACTAGCAGAGGCATTGGCCCAGTGGTTACAAATAACAAAATGCTGAAGTTACTGTAAATTTAGTTTCTGCTTATTGCCATGTTGACAAATTATGTCTCTTCAGCGAAGATCAAATCAAAACATTTGGAACTTCATTTTGCAGATCAAATTACATGTTCATGTGTTTTCATTCCTAATGATTTATGCCAAAAATAGCAATATAATTGCATATTTTTCAGAACCAATTAAATGTAAACCAGTTGAAGTTATTACATTAAATAAAAAAGACGACAGGGATTACAAATTATCCAATGACCTACCAAGTGAAGTGAAAACACCTGATGTGCTTCCAAGTGAAGTGACTAGTGACAACAAACCAACCGATATCCAGCCAAGTGAAGTGAAACCACCTAATGTCCTGCCAAGTAAAGTGAAACCACCTAATGTCCTGCCAAGTGAAGTGAAACCACCCAGTGTCCTGCCAAGTGAAGTGAAACCACCTAATGTCCTACCAAGTGAAGTGATTGATGTAGATCAATATGAAGAGGGATTTATGCCTAAACCTCCAAAATCAAGTATCATTCAAATGGACAAAATCAAGAATGATTTTAAAGTTCAAGAGAAGGCCCATGAACTTCATCAGATTCTGAGAACCAGTCCAAAGATTAAAGTTTGTACAGCTACTAAAGCAAGTTCTTTGAACATAGGATTTGAGGAAGAGTTGAATGTCAAAACAGAACCCGAGAATAATGATATTGAAGATATTATAATGCTTTTGGAAATAGATGAAAAATTACAAAAAAATAGGGGTGAAGTTTGTAAAAGAACTGGTAATAGGAAAAACATAGTAGATGAAAATAGAAATGAAGTTAAACATAGTGGGGTAAAAGACTCCAACAACAAGATAAGAAAGAAAAGTTCAGAAGTTGAAGTAAGACAGTCTTCTTCAAGAAAAGAGGATGAACCAATGGATATTGGTTTGAATTCCAATGTAAACAAACTTTCAAGGAAAGACAAAAATAAGGACTGTAATAAAGACATGGAAGATATGAGGCGTCTTCTGAATGCAACACTTGACAGATCTTCACCAAAGAAAGCATTTGGTGGCTTAAAATCAAAAGGGCATTCTATACATGATGTCAAAAAAGCTGGTCATGAGAAATCTAATTCTAAGCATCCAAAAGGCAGTTTAAAGCACGCTCGTAATGATAGCCCAGAAGATTCTAATGCTTGTAAAAAAATTAAACTGGAAGTTGTGGATGAAATTAACCCCATCAAATTAATTCACAGAGTGGAAAAGGAAGCAACTCTTGTAGGATCAGATGGATCAGATGTGGAATTTGTGTCTTCAGTGCCTGCTCCAGTTGTAGATTTAACCAGCCCAGTTATTGACCTCACAGAATCGCCTTCACCAATTAGAATTGTCAAAACAGTGACAGGGTATAAAGTTGAAAAGTGCCGTCAGAGGTTATCAGGGGATAAATTTGTCTTGGAAGAAAGTTCAGTTACTTCCGAGAAATCTGGTACAGTTGAGAAGTCTGGTACAAAGGTAAAAGACGTTTCTAAACTGAACTCTTTGTCAGATGAAAATAATTTATTGAAGAATCATCTAACATCACTTCAGAAAAATGAATTGAACTACAGTAAAAGTGATCACACAGAATCAGTATCCATGATGTGTGAGGCAAAGAAATCAAAAATAGATACCAAAAATAAATTGGATGGAAAAATGGAATCAAAAGATGAAATATTGAGGGAAAAGTCAAAAGAAAGTTTCAAATCAGGACAAAAAACAAATAATGAACGAAAAACAAATAAAGAAAATAAGAATGAAATCCAAGAAAAGCCTGAACCGGATTCAGAATGTAAAGAAAGTGAAAAGTCTACTGATACTGTTAGGATGATAGATAAACAGAATGATCTCTCTAAATGTTTTGAAGGGGAATATAAGAAAGTGAAGGAAAAACAAAAAATTGATATAAAATTAAAAGCTGATGAAAAAATTAAGAATTTATCAGTTGAAAAAGCAAAATGTCAAGACAAAAAATCGTCAAGTGAGACTGATAAAGTAGAAAATGAAGAGAGAGCTAAATCTAGTGAAAAATCAAATATATCAGAGGACAAAAACAAACAACAAAGATCTTCAGAATCATTGGAAAGTTCAAATTCTCATAAAACAGACAAAAAGAAAGATGAAAAAAATTCCAAAAAAGATCAAAAACATTCTAGAGAGGAGGAAAAACATTCACAGAAAAGAGATGAAAAACATTCTAAAAAAGTTGATAAGACTTCTAGCAAAGATGAAAAGTCTTCTAGCAAAGATGAAAAACATTCAAGAGATGTAAAATCTGACAAAGATGAAAAACATTCCAGAAGAGATGAAAAGTCTTCTAAAAAAGATGAAAAACATTCAAAGAAAGATGAAAAACATTCAAGGAAAGATGAAAAGTCTTCTGGAAGAGATGAAAAGTATTCCAGGAAAGATGAAAAGAACTCTAATAAAAGGGAAAAACAATTGAGGGAAAATGAGAAACATTCAGATAAAAAATCATCAAAGAATGAAGAGAAAGATAAAACCCATGAAGATGATAGATCAAAGAAAACAAGATGGGACATGGTAATGAAATCCTTGGACATGGATTCATCAAATCGAATCAGTAGATCAGGAAAGAGAAAAGATTCAGAATCAGATTCAGACAATAGATCTAGGACTGGATCGCCTCCAGTTATGTATGTTTCTGCTAAAAAATCAAAAATGTAAGTATGATAATTAGCTGCTTAGTGTAATTTAAAAAAAAAATAAAAGTTGTGTTTTAACTCATCCCTGAATTGAGATGAAATTAAAGAAAAATTCATTTAAAACCTATATTGTATTTTCCTTACTCTTTCATCGTTTGCTTTTGCTTTAAATTTCTTAAAAATTTTCCAAATTTATCTTGTGTTTCTTGCTAAATGGGTTGACTTAAAGAATAATTAGGTATTTGTCACATTTTTCTCGGTAAAAATTTAATATTTGTCACATTTTTCTCTGGAACTTCATATTCATAAATATCGAGAACTATTTTATGTAACAATGCTATTCCATATTTTACATGTTATGAAAATGTTTTAAATCTTTTACCTCATCTACAACCTAGGTGTAATATTAAAATATTTTCAGTTCTGCCATTACTGAATGTGAATTTTTCAGAATGCACAGTTTATAGTTTTTGAGATAGCTTCATTCCATTTTGCTTCTTTTCATTTGATTCGTTTGAATTATTTTTATTTTGTTTTATCATCCTCATTTCATTGTTGTCTTCATTTATGTGTACAATGTACTAACACAACAGCAAGCGATCATCTCCATCAAAAAAGGCTGCTTCACCTACTAAAAAAGTGTCATCCTCATCCAATTGGAAATCAAAACCTAGTACAAGTCCAAGAAAACAGATATCAGGTGACTGCATGATGCAGTTCAAAGTTCAACTAACTCCAGTTCAAGGTTCAACTAACTCCAGTTCAAAGTTCAACTAACTCAAAAGCTCATTTTACTAACAAGTTAAGAGGCATGGCTGATTTAGTAATTCAAAGTTTGTTAATTTTGCTAGCTGCATTTTTAAGTAGATTTTAGGTGACTGCTGGTTTTAATTCAAAGTCCAGCTAACTTTAACAAGTTCATATTAAACTGCACGGCTGAATTCTGAGTTCAAGTAATTCCAAGTTTGTGAAGTTTGCTAATTGCATATTGCAAGTAGATTTCAGGTGACTGCATGAGATAATTCAGAGAAATGATGACTGCATGTTGCCATTATATAATTGCTACTAAAATTCAATTCATCATTAAGGATGCAAATTTACTTTAATTCAAATAACAATTGAAATTTCAATGTACATCTAAGATTTATGGAGGAAACTTCATTGTACATCTAGGATATGTTGAGGAAACTTCCATGTGAATCTATGGTTAGGGAGGAATGTGGAAGTAGGATTTTGCAGTAGGAAAATGCAGTGTACATTTAGGGTTACATTAAGGGCTCGAGTAGGAAACATAAATGTTTATTTAGAGTTGTGGGAGGAAACTTCAATGAACGTGTGGGATTTTGGAAATTCTAATTCAGGGCTTGATTACGAAACTTAAAGGGAAAATTCGCGATTTTTTACATGTTGGCTGATTTTGTTCCTTGTAATGAAAAATGCATATATTTCAAGTTTTATTAAAAAATTCGAAAAAATAAAGAAGTTATTAAAGAATGTCTATAACATATTTTGACTGTAATTGTAGGTTGTGACGTCAAAACCTACTACTGAATCATGGGAAATATCTTTAAAAGTCTGCATCGATACAGATCAGTTTACATAATTTAAATCTCGCACAGATGATTTTTGATGTGGCCAGTAATCAAAAAATAAAAAGGATGTAAATAAACCTCAAAGGAATTTAAATAAAAAATACTTTTGTCTTTATGAATTTATACAATTGAAATGATTTAATTGAAAGCGCAAATTCTAATTTTGTATATTAAAGGATGCATTATATTATTTTGACATACTTAGCTATTTATATTACATAAAAGTTTTTTTTTTCTCTTTTTTTAGCTCACCTGGCTATGCCAGGGTGAGCTTTTGCCATCACTTTGCGTCCGTCGTCCGTCCGTCGTCCGGCGTCCGTCGTCCGTCTGTCCGTCCGTCGTTAGCTCACTTTCAAAAATCTTCTCCTCTGAAACTACTGGAGGGATTGGTTTGAAACTTAATAGTAATCATCTATGACATGTCCTGTACAAACGATCTTCATTGTATTATGATCCGATGAAAAACATGGCCGCCGGTGCTAAAAATAGAACCTAGGGGTAAATTGCAGTTTTTAGCAAATAACTCAAAAACCGATGCAAATATCAAAAATCTGACATGGGGTAAAATTGTTCAGAATGCCAAGATCTATCTGCTCTGCAATTTTGAAGAAAATTGGAAAACCTGTCTGAGAGTTATAGCCCTTTTTCCGTAAATTTTTCAAAATTTGTGCATTTTTTATTTTTTATTTCAAAAACTGTAACAGATAGAGGTGAAGTGTAATTAAAAAATGTTCAGCATATCAAGATCTACATACTCTGAAATTTTGAAGAAAATCCAAAGGCCTGTGTATGATTTATTGGCCGTTTTTCACTTTTTTTTTTTTAAAATTTTTTTTTCTCCAATGCCATATGGTTATGGGTTATTTCCCTTTAAATTCTGTGTTCAAATCTTCTGTAGTTAACTTTTCTCTTTTAAGCTTTAGAGAAATTCCCTACAATCACTTCATTAAAAAAATTATTTCTTCCATAATTTAGAGCAAAAACAGTGTTTTTGTGCAAATTTCTGCAATATTTTGCAAAAATACTTTCTTAATCTCTACCTTATTTGATGTTATAATGATTTGCCTATATAAACATATTGTGTATAATACTGGGCCTTTTGTGGTGAATCATTATGAATTCTGTTGACATGTATGTTGAAGTAAATCATCAGCTTCATAGACTGCTTATTATTAAAAGTATTTGTAATTAAAGCCTTTAATGAGCAGCATGAATGGATTTGAATGGAACTTGGCATTTATGATTCTTTTGAGGTGCTGACTATAATATATATATATGTATTGTGACTTTTATGCCTCAATGTCATCCAACTTGGCCATCTGCAGGGAACTTAATTTATTACTCGACTGTATGGAAAGAGCATACAAAGAATTTTTTATCTGAAACAACTTGGCTAGTCACATTAATGTATCTTAGATGGTCCCCTTCAAAACAGATGTCCTTCAAGTCTGCACCTTATGCAAATTGGCTACCAATGGGAAACAAAGTTTAATATAGGAGTACATTCAAAGAACTTCTTCTTTAAAACCATTTGGCCAGTTGGAAATAAACTTTGGCACAATACTTAATTTTCTTTAAAATTGTGTCCTGCAGATCCATCCCTTATCCAAGATGGCATGCAATAGGGAAAATAGTTTAATTAAAGTTGGATCATATAATATATTTAGTTACATAGTTTGAAAATGAGACCCTTTAACATATAAATTGATTTGAAGTTATGTATTGGCCATGGTCCAGGTGAGCGATACAGTCTCTTGAGAGCCTCTTGTTTAACTGTTGCGTTATTCTTCTATATCAATCGTTCAATGATTATTTTTTGACATTGACAAGCGACAAGCAATCTTTGATGTCCATGATCTCTCGCACACAGGTGACACAGATTTTAACACCTGTGTCCCCTCAGGTGTTGCATAATAATTTCTAAGCCAATTTGCAAATCTTTGCATGATTACCTGTACCTATGATTGACGTGACGGAAACTACATCAAAAGAAACAATATACTGAGGTGGGTGCAAGTTTGGTTGTAGACAATATTGGGTGGGATTTGAAAACATACTTTATAAGAATCGGTGTTTTTTTTTT
>MJUU01058155.1:98089-111802 GCA_002080025.1 Modiolus philippinarum
CAAAGATTGCTCATTTTGATTTGATCCAATGAAAAACATGGCCGCCAGCACAGAACAAAGTTTATTTTGGCCCTATGGGAAATTCACATAAAAAACATGGCCACCATACAGAACATCGAAAAATCCTGCTGTTCAGCATTTTGTCAGGTGAGCGATACAGGCTCAGTGTCTGAGCCTCTGGTTTATTTTTAGTCTGATTTTGATGCAGTTTTTTGCAGTGGATTCCTTATGAAAAATTAATATTGGGCTGCACCGTTAGATTTTTAATAACTTGTTCCTTTTTCAAGCTATGAGGGGCCCAACGGGGCAAAAATTGAGAACATGCAGATTACATAGAATTTTTATTTTTCATCCAATTTCAATGGGATTTTTTTCTGTAGATACCTCTTATTGTAGGCTTTAAGTAGTATGTCGACAGATTTGGCATAGCTCTTACCGTTTCTGAGCTATGAGGGGTCAAAAGGGCCAAAATTGCAATCATTAGAAATATGTGAAGTCTTTACTTTTCATTAGATTTTGATGGGATTTTTATCTTTGGATTGTTCTCATTTTAAGCTTATAGTGATATGGCAGTATATTTTGCGTTGCTCTTTGGTTTCCAAGCTATAGAGGGTAAAAGGGGCCAAATTGCAATACTTCAAAATATTTGAAATCTTTATTTTTCATGGATTTCAACTAGAGTTTTTTCTTTGGACTTTTCTTGATGGTAGTCAGCATAATTTCTTAGCTCTTACAATATCCTAGTAATAAGGGATTAAAAGACCTAATTTTTATTTTCACTAGTTTTTGTCCAGTTAATTTCTGTGACAAGGTCCTTATTGTGTCCAACAAATTACTGTGTCCACATTTATTTTAGTTTACACTTGTTCAAATTTCAGTGGTCGACATGCTGCGGTCGTATCATGCTGCGCTCGGCGTAGCCCTTTATTGTCAATTTTATTTAATCATTAAAAATCACATTGAAATTGTAATGAAAGCTACCTGAATAACCAGGTAAATTTTCAGAAATGTAATGCATAAAATTTGCAGAAACGTAAACTTTTAATTTGCGGAAACGTAATTAACATTTGAAAAATTTGCGGAAAAGTAATGCACCCATTCTTATATTTCCTGCGTCTTTAGCTATAGGGACAGACCCATGGTAAAATCTAAGATATTCCACGACCGATGTTGCATTGCTAATTAATAATGTCATAGTTCATTTCTTCACAAGAAAATCACAAGAAGTATACAAAAACAAAATACCAATGTTACTGTTAATTTATTGGCCGGGTTGCACGGAGTGCAAATCCCGGTTATAGTATGGTGAATGTCGGGCAGGCGGGCAGTTGGGTGGGCGGGTGGGTGGGCGGGCGGGGAAAATGGGATACTGATTTTGTGAAAACAACTCCTCCTACAGTTTTCAACCTACATTTTTGAAACTTCACAGAATGCTTCTATATATATTGTAGATGTGCACCTTCCTTTTTGGAATTATTTTGAAAATTTTTTCCTGTTTTTACGGACTTTGGAACTTAGTCATTTTTTATCGACATTTTCAACAAAGGGTACCTATTTTGTGATATCAACTCCTTCTACAGTTTTCAACCTACAATTATGAAACTTCACAAAATGTTTCTATATATATTGTAGATGTGCACCTCCCTATATGGAATTATTTTAAAAATTTTTTCCTGTTTTTATGGACTTGGAACTTAGTCATTTTTTATTGACACTTTCGATAAAGGGTACCTATTTTGTGAAATCAACTCCTCCTACAGTTTTCAACCTACAATTTTGGAACCTCACAAAATGTTTCTATGTATATTGTAGATGTGCACCTCCCTTTTTGGAATTATTTTGAAATTTTTTTCCTGTTTTTCACGGACCCATTAGGGAACCTAAAAAACAACACTTTATAGCTAGAAGCACCAAAACGCAACCTGGCCATTTGATTCTTTGACCCATTTTTTTCTGCATATTATGCACATTTCAAAAACTTGTGTCAGGAAAAACTACACAAATGATGCCATTTTACCGCTGTCTCTTTAGGTCAGTTGAAATACAAAATGATGTATTTTGCCATATTAGAATCAAAGTAATTGATGAGACTTTATACAGCAGCTTATAATAAAATCAAAACATTTCAGTTCATTGAAATAAAATCAAAATAATTTTGAAAGAAATTGCAAAATCTGGAAATAACAACCTGCAGTAAACCCCTTATGTATACAAATACAAATATCTTGACGTCATTTTTTCTAGAAATAATTCATTTCTTTCAACCAGAAAATATTTACAAGAACAAGCCTTAAAAGCAATGTTTAGCATAATCAAAAAGTGTAGGTCTAATAACTTATCAATTGAGTGCTCAATTGACATGTTTGATAAAGCTATTATGCCTATATTTTTGTATGGTGCTGAGGTATGGGGCTTTGAGAATAGTGATATCCTCGAAAAGGTTCAATTAAAATTTTACAAACATATACTACACCTTAAACAGTCGACTCCGAACTTTATGATTTACGGAGAGCTTGGAAGGTTTCCACTCTCTGTGAATATAAGGGTACGTTTGATAAGTTTCTGGTGTCGTCTTATGTATGATAGTGAAAATAAAATTTCGTCATTGTTAAACAAATTACTGCGTATTAATTTTGTTAATTACGGTTTTGAATGTAAATGGTTGTCCTGTATTAAAAATATTCTTGATAATTGTGGAATGTCAAATGTATGGAATAATCCAGATTTATATCTAAAAGAATGGATTATTTTAAGTGTAGAACAAAAGTTAAAAGACCAATTCAAACAAGAGTGGTCGGCACAAATGAATTTGTCTTCAAAAGGTATATGTTATCGACTTTTTAAACATGATTTGAATTTTGAGAAATATTTGTCACTTTTACCGCCATATTTTTCATTTATATTTTGTAAATACAGATGTAGTAGTCACCGATTGCCTGTGGAGACGGGAAGATGGCACAGTGTATCTAGAAACGATAGAGTGTGTCATCTTTGCGACTCCCAGGACATTGGCGACGAATTTCATTATATCTTTACATGCAAACAATGAAAGAAAAAAATATCTTCCGTATTACTGTCATGACAACTGAAATGTACTTAAATTTGATCAATTGTTTTCAACACATAATTTTGCAATATTAGAAAAATTGTGTAAATTTATTAAAATAGTTACAGTGAAAGTCTCTCCTCCTGGTTAAGGAAGACTGTCTTTTGTTTTCACACATGTATATGTAAATTTCTTTGATAATTTGTTGTGTTATTATCTCTATAACTATGTAATGTATAGTTTATGAGAATAAAGATATCTATCTACAAAAAAATGTATTTTGTCAAAGCAGTTTACCTACTCCAATTAAAATCTTTATATAAGTTTCTTTTTATGCCCCCGCCGGAAGGCATTGGGGGCATTAGGTTTTAATTTTGTCCGTACGTACATCCAAAAATTTTTGTCAAGGATTTCTCAGTTTGTGTATGCATTAAATGATTTGATATTTGGTCTGAAGCTTTGTTATTATGAGTTTTACCCTGTCTCCTCTTTTCAAGCCCGTAACTCATCTACTTCCTGTTTGGCGATATATTGAAATTTTTTGTCAAGGATTTCTCCGCTTATGGATGTAGTATTTACAAAGAGTTCGCAAAACAATAGGTTTTCAATATTTCCAGCAGTTCATTACTGCAGATTAATTATTCAAAGAACTGTGTTGTAACTAAGAAACTCTAGGAAATATAATATTTGTTACCTTGAAAATAATCCCGACATAATGCAACTAATTTACAGTAAATGGAAATGAAATATGAAATCTCTGTCATGTGGTCATTTGTACAAAAAATAATCATCCATCTTAAGTTTATTGAATAAAGTTTGCACCAATTTTCACAAATATTTTTTGAATGATTTTATTAATAACAAAACCACTGTTTCTGTAAATTAACTTTTTATGATTCTTTTTCAGTATTCGATTGTGGTATTTCCCACAAGGAACTTGGAAATTTCAAAATACCAAAAGTATCAGCTAAGAAGAAAGATGAGAAAAAATCCTCGACACGCAAGCGAGATGAATCAAGAGACCGTTCTGAAAGAGAAAGGACTTCTTCACGTGATTCACTGAAATCAAGTAAAGGCAGGGAACAAGATGACATTCAAGATAGAAAAAGCAATAATAATTCAGAAAAAGAAAGATATAAAGGGAGAAAAGATGAAAAAAGAGGTGTTCCAACAACCAAAAATGCCGCCGAGATAATGAGTTTTATTCAGTCATCTTTAAGCAAATCTAACAAAGAGCAAGATAGTGAATTAACTTCATTATACATTCCTCCAGATTCACAGACAGAATCAACATCTGATATGATGATAGACTCCACTGATACTTCCCATGCTGAGGATTTACTTGTGATGAACGGTGAAGTTCCTTTGGAGGTGATTGACGAAGTAGGCACAGATAGTGAGTCAGTGAAAGACAGTTCAATGTTAAATATGTCAGACGACTATGCTAAAGATTTGAATTGTGCAATCCCAGTGTATGGATCTCGTACCAAACATTTGTCAGGTGATTCTAAAAAGTCGAAGGGTAAATCTAGTCCTATATTGAATATGACGGATATTGTTGAAGAAAGCGGCAAAGATGGTTCTAATAATGATAAAACCCAGTCATCTTACATTGATAACTTTGACATAGCTAGTGAGCGTGATGTCAATTATAACGTCGTCAATAGTTCTGGTCAGAATGGTACAGATGCAGATTTGTCTCAACCTGCAGGTAGCAGCACAGTTACTGCCGGACATTCTAGTAATGCTCCAAAACCTATTGTTATTGTTGATCCTTTGGAATTTGAGGAACCCTATGTGCCAAGTGTTCACAGAGATGTACAGGAAGTGGAACAAGGGAAACAGATGAGAATTTCTCTGATAAACGATTGTCCATTAGACAGGCCTATCTTTGGTTACTCACAAGTAGAACTGATTAAAACTTGTATACATGGGTATGTATATTTTTTGTTCTAGCTTCTCAATTTTATTGAAAATCTCCAAATAGTCAAGCTGCCGGGAAGTATTGTTTAATTTTCTGCCCACTACTCCATCAGTCAAGCTATATGTCCAAAAATATTTCAACATCAAGTGAGTTCTTGTAATTTTGTATTTACTAGCTCCTCATTGTATCGTTGGTTCTATTATATTGTTTTATTCGCGTTCATTTCAACCAAATTTTTAACTGTGACCCCACCGTTTTATGTAGCTACTTGACACAATATTATGAACAACCAGCATATATTTATGACTGGATGAAGTGCAGTTTAGGTTCAGATTTTGTTTCAATCCATTTTAGTTTAGCTGTATTATGGAATTCCCATTTACTTTTATCTGAATTATGGGACTTGAACTCATACTTCAGAAGTCAAAAATGTCCTGATAAGGACCAAAAAAAATATCTGTATAATATTTTCTTTTGAAGGTTTTAAAATGATTACTTTATATTTATATGAAATAATTAAAATTTAGGTTTATGTTTTATTTACAGAAAATCAGAGAACATGCCATTAAGTTTTGAAGAGTCTGTAATGACAAAATCTGTCATGCTAACTTTACATAAGCTAAATATAGCATTAAATTGTCAAAGACATGTTGACAAAACCGAAATCTCTCCTGAGGCAGGAAAAAGTCAAGAGGAGATTATTCCTGGTCTTGGTGATCTGCACCTAATAGACAATGGTAGTGGAACTAAATTAGAATCAGAGGAAGGAGACAAGAAAAATACCATTTTGGGCTCCATTGGTAGTAAAATTGATGAAAATAAAGGTGTAGCAGAAGAAACTAAGTCTGAAGCTGAGGCAAAGAAGGTAGAAATATCTCCCATCAGAGGACCTGAAAAAAAGGATGCTAAAAAGGAGGTATGCCAATATGATTATGAAGCAAGAAAAAAAAATGTTGGTGAAATAACAAACATGAAATTAAATATACAGATATATTTATACAAATGTTTAAAAGCAAGGTTTTCCAAGCTTTTAAATCTTCAAACATTTATTTATGGAGATAAATATTTTGCACACCAGTTTGGAAAGAACTCTAAAGAAACTAAATTATATGTATAAAGTAGGGTATCCCCTGTCCAAAAAGATTTTGAGCTTTTTGAATCAATAGCGGTCAGGAAATATCATAATGTTTAAAAATGTACTAGCCTCAAAAAGAAACACTACCAAGCTTAAAAAACACAGATTATTGATATTAGTACAAGGAGACAAAATTATTTATTATACATGGAAAAAAGAAGGTGCATGACAGCTAATCTGCAGAAAAAATTCTAAAAAATGTTGTAAAAAGTCCTAAAGGAATGCATGAAATTAAACAATTATTAAATTTGTAAAAACTGAATGTGTGTAAACTGCATGAACATGCATGTCATGAGATTGATTTGCATGTTTAATTGGAGATTTGAAGGCTGTAAAAATCTGATTTGGTTTATTTATCCTCAAGGTCTATTGTTTTTGAAAAAGGTTTTATAGATTTTTGTGGTAATTTCTCTGTTAAACTCCTTTTAAGACACTATATAAGACAAATTCAGGATCTTTTTTATGATGAAAGGAACAACACAAAATGTATCCAAATGTCTTTGTAAAGGTTAAGCTTTCAGTGACTTTTTATGAGTTTATAGATTTTTGAAAAAAAAAATTGGCAAAAAAATTAAATTTCTTCCAACATTTTTTAAAATGTGACAGTTTTTACACATGGTTTGTCTGTTTACATCAAATATCAACATAACCTTTTCCTTCCTTACATGAATGAAAACAGTTTTCAACAAATTTCATTTCTTGAAAAAAAGAAATCAAAATTGAATGGTGTAAAATGAAATTGCCAATACTTCTTTCTAACTTGTATAAAATTTAGAAATGATTTTAATTTACTTAATGGATAAATAAAAATGATTTTATTGTACTATTAAAAAACAATATGGAGACAGAAAAAGGTATTATTTCTTTTTAGTATATATTTGAGACTTTTAGTGGAGATTTTAAGGATAGATTTTATCAGTAGATAGGGTAAGTGCTACAAATATTGTTTTTGTTTATAAAGGTTATCAGGATAAAAAAAATCATACAGTGCATGAAAGAATTATTACTGGTTTCAAAAAAAATATATATGTTTTTACTGAAATTAAAAAAAAAAACATCATTTGGAAATGTAACTTTATTGCTTTCAAAATACTTTGCATAATTAAGTGATAATTAACATATAAAGTAAAATTTATGAAAACAGCAGTGTTGTTTTTGTTATAAATAAGAATGATATTTACAAAAGAAGTATCTTAATTAACAGGAAATAGCCTTGTTTATTGTCTTAATCAAGGTAATTAAAAGGTACCTTGTAAAACCATAAAAAAGGACAAGTGGAGTTTTTGACAGATGGGTATATTCAAACATGAAGCCATTCAGCAAATTTGAAATTGTACCTGAAATTGACATTTAGGTACTTGTATGGTTTCAAGAAGGTATAAATATCAAAATCATCAATTTGAATTTCATTTATCATAATCATGGCTCAGGTGCTCTATAGACGTACTACACAATTAAAGGACAACTTTTTACAACGCTGTATTTTCCAAGAGTTTCAAGACTATTATGGCAGTACCCATGGCAAACAACGTTCTATTCTAAGTAACATTACAAAGGTATTTTAATATTGAAAGTGCTATAAAAAGTTTTTGCAAAATTTGATTTGATTGTGTAGGTTTACCAAAATATTTTTAAAAAATTGTAACAATACATATATTAATATTTTTAAATCCAAAATGCAGTTTGTATCAAATAATTTTAATTTAATTATTAAGTATGATAATGATATTTTTCGATTTATTTTGAAGAATGCAGACAAAACATGTTTCTTTCATTATTATGGATAAGAAAATTAATTTGAAATATAGTAATGTAATACATTAAGAATTTTACAAAAACATAAGTTAAAAAAAAAATTGAAAAGACTTGATTTTTGCAATATAATTGATCATGATAATTGATAAGTATGAAAGTGTTTGAAAATTGGAGATAATAAAAATAATTTTCACCAAAAATTTTTCTTTAAGAATTTGCCTTCATCTGTCCTGTAGGCATAATATAGCCATTGCAATACAAATAAATGTTCAACTTAATCTTAAGCAAGGACTTGTATTTATGTCCTTGTCTTAAGTAATGTAAATTCAGGGATTTAGCCAGGATTCTGCGACCATTAGTCACTTTTCATATCAATTCTGCGTGGCAGATATTAATTTTATGATTTATAATTTTTCTGTATTTGGTTGTGTATAAATAAGTTCATCAATGTTCCAGACTTTTATTGCTCTATAGGAAGGTTCGCGAACATCATTAGTGATGTCACAAAATCTAATTTACAGATGCAAATTAGCATTTTTGGTTGGCAAAGTCGTAGTTGGACCACTATTTAACAATGTAAAAGAATTTTTGATCTTTTGTATTTTTTTATTATCCATCCGATTTTGGATCTGTAAAATGCGTAATAAACTTCAAGATTTTCATATTTTTTCTGCCGATTTACTTTTTTAAAATTTCTCTTAGAAAATTTTTTATGTGGTTTTAAAAAATGTCAAAATTGCCGAAATTTGTATACTTTAATAAAACGCTAATTATATAGATTTTGAAAATAAATATATTTTAAAAAATAATACCCTGTAAAAGTGTAAACAATCCAGAATTTCAATCAAAAGGAATTATCAAGATATCTCAATTAACAATTTCGTAGGATTAAATTGAAAATGACATTTTTATGACCCTAATCAGTTATCACGATTTCTTGCCAACCAAATTTACCTTTTCCAGTCTGTGACGTCATGGCGAACCTTCCTATATGAGTTCTTTTTATGGTTCATGAAATATTCTATGGTAATTATGCTAATTTTTCATTTTAACCTGAAATTGTTATGAAATGATATACCCTATTCAAGATTTAGAGACCGTATATATATGCCAGAGCAGGTATCATATTTTCATTTTTATTTTCTATAACTTACTTCTATTTTCTCTATATTAGTAACAAAAAAGAAATTATTTTGCAAAATATCAAACAAATAATGTTAATAAACACTTTTTAAGCTTTAAAAGTGGTAAAATATAAATTTTTTGTTATACTGATCATAGCAAATACCAGCATAGATTCAATTCTGAAAAATATATTGTTGAACATTAAAAGCAAATTTTAAAGGGAAATAACCCAATGTTAAAAAAACTTGATCTGTAAAAAAAATCAATATATTCGAAGGGGAAGTCTGAGTTTTGTTTATTATGAAAATTACACTGAAAGAAAGATTTTAATGTTCAAAGCATGAATAATTTTAAACAACTTTCAGTTAATTGCTATACATGTAAGCAAGTTATCACTGATTGACCGGTAATTAAATAGTGGAAAAAACCTGGGAAAACAGGTAAACAAATCCCTGATGGTGTTTGTTTACAACTGAACTTATCCTTTAATTAGCATTACAGATGTAATTAAAGTGTCAGTTTGGACAATTAGATTACAGTGACAAAGATTATAAACATAATCCTTCAATATTTGGGGATTTTCAAAATCGAATTGCAGGCTTAAAAAATTCGCTACTTCCAAACAAGATTCGTCAATGGCTAAAGTGACGAGTGCTAGCTAAATCACTGAAATTCAGTTTGTCAATTTGCAATATCCTTTTGTATAATGGTTTGATGTTGGCAGTGTCTGTAAACCAGTTTAACAATCTTTATGAAATCTAATTAATGTTGCTTGGGGAACAAGGAGACATGGGATTGGCTATGGGTATTGTGGGGCTGGATGTTGTGAAAAAGGGGTGAAATGGGGTGTTATCATGAATTTGGCTATGGATTCTATTATTCATCAGATTTTAATGGAGTTTCCTTCATGTTGCTCCTGAGAAATATTCCAATATAATAGTACAGCTTGTAAAATGTATATGTCACACATCCTCTTTTTGAAAAAAGAGGGGAAAATGTCAAAAAGAAGTCTGATTTCAATGGACTCAAATCTATGCCATTAGAAATGATGGCCATCCCAACATTTCCCTGTTTGACACAGAAAACAGTTCCTGAGCGTAATTTTTCTCAAAATTTTGGAAATGAAATTATCAATAGTCAATATTTATACTAAAAAGGAATACAAGTATATATGATTGCTGGGTAGAATTCCAAAAAAAAAGCTGTCTTTGAGAGTTTTAGGACGTTTACCACAATGGAATCAAATAATTTGGAAACCCAATTGGTGAAAATGTTTGTCCTAACTGAAGCAAATTCTAAAAGTATGGTTGCTAAGTAGAATTCCAAAAAAAAAAGTGGTCTTTTGAGACTTTAGGAAGTTTGCCAAAATTGGAATCAAATATTTTAGAAATCCATTAGGTGAAAATTTTAGTCCTTATTGAAGCAAATTATAAAAGTGTGGTTGCTAGTTTGAATTCCAAAAAAATAATAGGTCTTCGAGACTTTCAGTAAGTTTACCAAAACTTGAATCAAATATTCTGAAGATCCAATTGGTGATAATGTTTGTTCTCATGGAAGTAAATGCTAAAATCATGGTTGCTAGGTAGAATTCCAAAAAATAAATGGTATTTGTGACTTTCAGGACAATACCAAAATTAGAATCATGTTTCAGAATTTTAAGTTTTAAGATCTTTATTTTCCTGACGCTCCAAAATAATATGAAATTATGTGCTAAAAACTCAAAAATATGAGTCTTTGACATTTTCAGGGCTGTTCCAGAAAAATTGACATGGGGGGTTTGAAGGCACCTTTTATTGACCCCCACCACCCATAGAACTCTTTGCCATATGTACAATACAAAAGGATGAAGAAAACACAACCACCCACAGCAATTTATATAAAGTGCCTTCAAAGGGTCCCAGACCAACTTTTCTGGAACAGCCCTCAGTGAGCTAGTTGTTTACTTGACAACATTGAAGGATTATTGTGAAGTCACTACTTACAGTGACAAGAAATCATTTATTTTCACCATAGACAATATGACATTTATTTAACTTAGAAAACTCAGTAAATCAGTATTATCACTGCTATCTATATATTATAATGTTGTATTATCATCCTTTTTTTATTTTTTAATGTTTGTAGTTTTATACCTCTTTTGACAAGAATGCAGGCATTCTTAATTTTTCTGTAGCTTCCTTCTTCTGAGTAGGTCCACTAAATAATTCACTCTGAAATAAATCAATTCAAAAAATTAATCCAATGTACCATACTGCTTGCTTTTTATCAACATATTGCATAGTGTGAAAGTACTATTGTTCGTAGGGTTCCAATTTGTGTGGACTTATGGCTTGTTAAAACAACAAAATTAAGTTCCAAACGAAATGCATTTTTCCCTAGAATTTTAATGCACTGAATTGGAAACCACGAATTCAAGTACACAAGAAATAGTGATTTTTATGAAAACCATGAAAATTGATGTCAACGAATAAAAGTACTTCCACAATTTAATAGATAGGAAAACAAAAAAATCAGGGCAAAGGCATGATAAATAAAGACTTCAAGTCTGGAAAATAAAAAAGTAAATCTTCCCTAAAATGTGATTTTCAACTCACCCCAACTTTTACTGCATTTATAAACTAAAAGTCTCAAACATATCAATTTTTGCAGCTTCGTGAATTGTGGCATTTTAATAGGTACTACTATCATTTTTTTTATTTTTATAGGAACAACTAAAAATACTAGTATTAGTACTGTACGAGCGAAATCTTTGTCTCACTGAAAAACTTCTGCATCAAGGGTTTAGATATCATAAATTGATAAAAACATTCTCTAAATTTTATTAAGATACATTGACTTATTACGAAAATTTGGTTCTACATGCAGGGCTCTTATACATCAGGGCATTTCACATCCAAACTTCTATGGCAATATCATTTACAAAGCACATAAATTCAAAAATTGTCCTTCAAAACTTATTAATCCGTTGAATGAACTTATTCATAAAGGATATAAATACAGCATTGTTGTTAAATCGTTACTTCTGGTTTTTGTTGGCAAAAATATTGATCATCTCCTAAATGCTTTATACCATAACTAAATTTAAACAATTTTTCATATTGGCAGTATTTGGCATTGCACAATATCATGTTCTTCTTTCATAATTGATGACATTGTTATACCAAATCTATTTAGAACTATTTCAATTGAAGTTTCATATGTAAGAAGGCTTGATATCATAGTCTACGGAAATTATGTCCTTAGCTCGCTGTCAGTAACTGCGAGCATTTGTCCGGACAGTACCTGTGTGTATTGTCTTCATGTTTTATGTACTTCATTGTAAGGGTACTCGTCTTGATAAGTTGGACTTTTTTCTAGTTTGATTTTTACTGTGAGTCTTTTCATGTATTTATTTTTCAGCCATTCACCACACATAGGGGGAGGGTTTGGATCCAAGAAAACCAGTTTAACCCCACTGCAATTTTTGCACCTGTCCCAAGTCAGGAATATGTTAGTGATTGGCTTGTCTGTGTCTTCTTATAAAATTTTAGTTTCTTGATATTTGGGTTATTGGATGTGATTTGTTTCCATTGATTTTATATCCACTTTTTTTACCTTTTTGGGGCCATTTAGGGCTTGCTACATGTATATGGTGTGAGGTTCCTCACTGTGTTGAAGACCGTACAGTGACCCCTAGATGCTTTGTTTTGGGTCGTTTTAACCTGGATATGGGATGTTGTCTCCTTGACATTAACCCCATTTCCTTTCTTTTTCATATGTATGATAGTTAATCATGAAAATTTAGCAGAAAAATTCATGGGTACTAACTTTCAATGTCTTTTAATTCGTTAATCATGAAAATAGAAAAATTAGTACCTGTAGACCCGAAAATTACTACATTTACCGTATTTGAAAATGCCTTTGAGACCTCTGTCTATTTGTAATGTTTTATCAAAGTTACAGTACCTGTTGTGAAATCATTTTATCTTAATCTAAATGTTTTTCCGAATTTTTGACCTGATCTGCACTAAAGAGACAAAAGTTGTTGTAATGGCCACATGCAGAAACTTAATTTACAGTAATTTAGTTCTTTAACTCGTAGATCTTCTTTTACACTTGCAGTTTGAAAATGTATTGACAGTAGCACTATAAGTACTTTCAGGACTCTTTTGAAGTGAATCCAATGTGCATTCAGCACAATGTGTGAACAGCTCAAGATGTTGGCTTTCTTAAAAAGAATGAAGCTCCCTTAGAACGATGATTACCAGGATTATATCAATAAACAAGCTAGTATGGACAAGACGATGATTAAAAACAAATGAAAACTAGATGTTGTCGGAAACGACAGCTATCCCCGCACTCCCTGTTTGACACAAAAAACAGTTGTTATACACCCTTGGCATAATTTTTTTAATTATTTTTTAAATCTTCCTATTGATAGTCCTGATTGTTACTAAAAGAATTCTAGGATATATGGTTGCTAAGTAGAATTCAAAAAATAAGTGGTCTTTGAGACTTTCAGGAAATTTACCAAGATTGGAATCATTTTTTGAAATCCAGTTGATGAAAATGTTTTTCCTAAACTACACAAACAATTTAAGTATGGTTGCTAGATAGAATTCCAAAAAATATTTGGTCTTTGAGACTTTCAGGAAATTTACCAAAATTGGAATCAAATATTTTTGAAATCCAATTTATGAAAATGTTCGTCCTAAGCTACACAAACATTTTAAGTATGGTTGCTAGGTA
>MJUU01058156.1:3850-74498 GCA_002080025.1 Modiolus philippinarum
ATAATTTATAAGCATTCCAATCTAAGTATTATTTATTTAGCACACGCTATTTATAAAGAGTTTTGGAGACGTTTGAGATTCACAATTTGGCAATATAACTTAAATAAATAGCGTGTTAACATGTATAACATTGGCCTTATGTATTATCATAGAAAATTCTATCTCTAATATGGGTTCTAATATAGGTTCCCGAAAAAAAGTATTATTCAAAATTGCCAAGTTCTGCTATGTATTAATTAGATAAAATTTACTTACTCAGTAGACTCTTCATCAGTAAAACGAGACACAAGTGGAAATGAATTAATGTCGTTGCATTTCACTATATATTCTTCAAAATTTCCTGCTTTTTTCGGGTGATGCTATTTTCTAAATATGATGGAAGATCCAGAAATAGAATTGAGTCATTCTGAAGTTTAGTCAATAATAAAAATGGAGAACAAAGTAATCATTGGATGGTTTCGTCAAAACAGTAGAGATTTAATATAACAATGACACACGTATGTTTCACCAAAGAAATATTACGAAGATTAAAAGTTACATACTTCCTTTTTAAAACTTTATCTCGATAGATATCAGTATAAATTTGCTTCCTTACAAAATTAGCTTGTCTATCATATTTTACTTCTAGGTAAGCACCTTTTATTTCAATATCGAGCAGTTTACTTGTCAGGATGTTCGCTGGTCAATTTGAAAAAGAGTGGGATTTCAATATATGTTATTTTGTGTTAGAAAGTACAAAAATACCATCAAAACAGTAAATTTCGTTCTGCTGTACGCGTGTTTCAAGTAACCTCTCATCAGCAGCATTCAACTCGAATAATATGGGAAGCCATCATCCAAAGGTATTTCAAAAAGAAGTATACTCATTTCCAAAAATATCGAAATAGGAATCCATATCCAGGACCAAGGACATCTACCGAGTGCCATACACGGAATGAAGCCTTAATATTTTAAAGTGGTTAGAATTTGGATAAAAACAGTAAATTTCTATAAGACGCAAGGCAAAAATTTCATGTTATACAAGTCTGACAATTGGGCTGGTGAATACCCTTTGGGACCTCTGGTCCACCATCAGTGGCATCGGTCCAATGGTTCAAAGTACAAAAATACCGGAGTCGCGTAAAAACAGTAAATTTCGTTATGCTGTACATCTGTTGCAAGGAGTAACCTGTCATCAGCAGCATTAAAATCTAATAATATGGAAAGCCATCATCCGAAGTATTTCAAAAAGAAGTATAATCATTTACAAAAATATCGAAATAGAAAGCCAAATCCAGTAGCAAGACAAGAGGAAAGCTGTCAATGTGACAGCAAACCGGGTTTTCTTTTACATGGACAGTATATCTTACACATGGGTTGACCCTGTATATTTAAAATGTACTTATAATTTTCATTAATTTTCAATGTTAAACCTTCCATCAAAGTAGCCTATTTCTGAAAGTTCAGCAACTTGGATTTTAATCAAAAAGGAAAATAAAAGAAATGTGCACACCTCTGATACAGGTACAAATGATTTGCATTGTAAAACTGCTTGTCTATTAAACCGTAGATTTGTTCTGGACAAATGGGACACCCTATTGGTAAATATTTGACCTAAAAATGGCCAAGTTCAAAACCTGGTAATTTTGGCATTATTAATCAAAAATCAAAATCAAAGTATCATGCAAACCTTTGATATATGTAAGCTGATCTGCAAAATAAAAACTTCCTGTCTCAAATACTGTAAGAGATTTGCCCTGGACAGATGGGGAACCCTATTGTTAAAAAATTGATGTTAATATGACTAAGTTCAATAACTGATATTTTTAACATAAATTATAAAAAATCAAAACCAAAGTACCATGCACTTCTTTGATACATGTACAATTGATATTGCAAAATAAAAACTTCCTGTCTCAAATACTGTAAGAGATTTGCTCTGGACAGAGGGGGTACCCTATTGTTAAAAATTTGATGTTAATATGACTAAGTTCAATAACTGATATTTTTAACATAAATTATAAAAAATCAAAACCAAAGTACCATGCACTTCTTTGATACATGTACAATTGATCTTGCAAAATAAAAACTTCCTGTCTCAAATACTGTAGGAGATTTTCTCCGGACAAAGGGGATACCCTATTGTTAAAACTTTGACGTCAAAATGACTAAGTTCAACAACTGATATTTTTGACAAAAATTACCAAAAATCAAATCAAAGTACTATGCACACCTTTGATATATGTACAATTGATCTGCAGAATAAAAACTTCCTATCTCAAATACTGTAGGAGATTTGCTCCGGGCAAAGGGGGTACCCTATTGTTAAAAATTTGACGTAAAAATGACTAAGTTCAACAACTAATATTTTTGATATAAATTATCAAAAATCAAAACCAAAGTACCATGTACACCTTTGATATATGTACAATTGATCAGCAAAAAAAAAAAACTTCCTGTCTCTAACATGTTTGTCTAATACTTCCTGTCTCTAACATTGTTTGTCTAATACTGTAGGAGATTTGCTCCGGACAAATGATGTACCCATTTGGCAGCCGCAAACCCGACCGCCCGCCGCCCACCGCCCGCCATTTTCAACATTTTAATAACCGGATTTTTCCGATGGAAAACCCCGTTAAAAACTGAAAGAAGAAAGTCAAGTGAAAAAAGTGAAAAAAGAATTGCTGATTTCTTTTTGATATTAGTGATCAAAAATTTGGCTGGAAACTAACTGTTCTGAATTTTTTATATGTTTTACATAAGCAATGTTTATCCATGAATGAGTGTCATAAAATAAATACGATTTAATGAAATTCTGTCACATTGCTGCTTAACATGTACAATGTCTAAAACGAAATTATCAAAAAAAAATATTGGAGTTCATGGGCAAAAATTTTTATTTTGTTTTTAAATGGGTAAACCAGAAAAGTTCGAAAATTTGACAGAAATGTCGAATAACAAGCAAGCATACTTGAAACTTATTTCAGTATGTTGTTAAATTGTTATGTTGTATTGTTACAAAAAAAAATGATTAAGTCGCTTCAAACATTGAAACAGTAAAAGAAGACGACAAAAGCAATAGAAAAGCTAGGCTCTAAGGAGCACAGAGGGTCTGTCCATAGATGGTTTTGGCTTTTCATTTAGATCTTATGGTTATTTGATCTTTATCAGTTTTATACATATTTCGGGGTATTGACTTCCAAATATTTTGACGTGATTTGTTAGTCTGGGTGCGTGTCCCCGTTCTTCTTTTTGTGTCGTACTTATATTCTGTTTGATTCCAATATTGTCAGATTCTTTGGATTATTGTTTTTTTTTGGGACTGACAGTTAGGTTCTCACTCAGTTTGCACCGACGAGACACAAGTTGTCGAAATGGCCATCTGCAGAAATAAATTAACAGAAACTTCAGTAATTTGTCATTCATGATTTTTGTCAACACAGCCAATGTACAAGCTAGATTCTAAACATCTAGCCAATTCTAAACATCAATAATTTTTTTAATCATAAAATAAATATTTGCAGAAAACTTCTTATCTTTAACTTCCTGGGCAATGGTTTCAATTGACAAGTTTATTTGAACAGGAAAAAATAGTTTGATATGTATTGACTTTTAAATATTTCCGTATTATGAACAAAACGACATTTATCCAATAATTTCGACTTCATTATAAAAGTAAATTCAATAATTCCCCTTTTGATTTCATCAGAATTGATGAGAAATACACTTTTATCTAACATTACAAGTGTTTTTCTATGTAATACGGCAGAAATACTACCTAGCACAGGGTGTCTGATACAAAAACTTGTATCACCACAGTGTGGCGATAAAAGAAAGGCGCGACGTCGCACGTGTATTCATGTCAACAAAAGCAAGACGTCACGGCAAGCATGAGGTAGTTCCTCGACAAAAACCACAAAATAACGTGATTTTAAGTATTAAATAAAGTAATTTTTAAGTGTTTATTATAATATTAGATAAACATATCATAAACAAAGATGTGATGGTACAACATTATTGTATCAGGTCTCGTCGTTTGAATGATTCGCATCACTACTCATACAAATAACTAAATACCGAAGTTACTGTGAATTTACTTTCTGCAAATGCGCATTTACCGACTCTACCTGATACAAGATGTTGTACCATCACACTATGTTTATAATAGATATGTATTTTTTGTCGTTTGGAAATAAAAAAAATATTTAAAACTGGTGATAGATAAAAGCAAATTGTTATTGATCAACATTTATTTTTTTAGAATCCGAATAATATATTAAATGTACAGAGTATTGACAAAATATATTAACATTAATAATGGTCATGAGTATACCACTCTAATATAATTTTAGGTAATATTTTTTTTACGTTTATCTGTGAAAGATTTAATCATTACCTACATGTACTTAGTCGTACTTCAAATATAAAGGGCATAAAAAATGTTTGATGGGCTTTTCATAATGGCCTTGTTATAATTGCTCGTGGGCCATAACGATTTTCTTGTGGGCAAGTACAGCTGCGCGAGTCAGGAATACAGACCTTGACATACATGTTAACAGGGTCATGATAAAATATACATTTATATTTCTTTTTATAAATAAACCAAAGATATTTGTGAATTTTAGGATCTATAGATATTTTTGGTAACTATCCTTCCTACAGACCAAGAACGTGTCGTGAGTATTAATTTTGACCTCTAGAAATTATCAAATATTTCTGTGACAATCATCAATCTAATTAATTACTTGTATATGTTTATAACTGAAATCTGGGCCTTTAGGGAGCCCTAACATTATTTATAAAAACATACTTATATAAAATACGTATGCATTCAAAATTGAATTTTCACAAAAAACATATAAACATCAAACAAATTAAAAGGTCTCCCACGACAAAATGAAACAATTCAAGCGCATAAGTTATAAGGTATGTCAGCCTTCGCGGTTTCCATTAAATATCCGTGAGTAATACCCTGTTTTTCTTTAATTGAAACTGTTTTACATTTCGTATCGACAGGCAAGTCTTTTTATAATTTACTTATTTGGTTAATTAAGCTATATAAATAAGATATACACAATCATAAATAAATAAATTCAAAATGGCTATGGGTAAAGAACTAATGTGCTAACACAATGTACAATTTTAAACATCATATGAATAAAAACTGGTGGTCGATTTGCAATTTTCAACATCAATTCCATAGTTTCTAATGTAAATACTTCATGTAAATACATCATGAATGAAATAAAACAGGTTGAAAAATAATTCTTATAGTCCTTGTGAACAATTTTGATATTACCTGGTCACAAAGGTGTGGATTTTCCTACTTAAATTTGATAATATCATATATTCAAAATGACCAAAAGAGTCAACACGATCATTCTTTTCATCCACAAACTTACCTTTATTTTGGACAATTGTTCCTAAAATGTAATATAAAATGTTGTTATTAAAAGTGGTACGTTTTTTTATAAAATATTTGAAAAACAGAACATTCAATCTTTGTCACGGATACTTTGAGTCCACTTACGGAAAGCCGTTGTGGAATTCATTGCTATTTATTGATATAAATAAATGAATAATACATGTAGATATTGATAAATGAATTATAGAATGATATAAATGAATGATTTATAGATATTTATAAGTCAATTTCAAATATCAATAAATAATTTATAGATGTTAATAAAAATCCTAATTTGTTAATATCTATAATTGATTTATTAATATCTTTATTTCGATAAGAATTATAGAAATCTATAATTAATTTCAATGTATTTATAAATCAAATTTATATAACGCAAATCTCGAAAAATCGCCTGTGTGACACTGATCATTACCTGTGATACAAGTGAATGTGTTTGCAAGCAAACACAAAAGTCGCCCAACCAGAATTAATTCTTCAATGTTCTTTGAAAGAACAATAAGTCCTCGATTTCAAAATAAGGGTGATTCGGTCTATCAGTGATATCAGTATTTTATTAACCTGTACACACTTTGTGATTGCATCAGAAAAATCATTTCTATTTATATATAATGAAGTAGTGCATTTTCTCTATGGAGTGTAATTATTTCAAAATTTTAAATTACATTAAAATCCAGACAAGTTTCATTGAATTTTGACCTCCCATTTTTGAGAAAACTATTTCCTCAATTGTTCGAAAAACAATTGATAGGTCTTTCCTGGAAGTTACGTCATAATATTCTCATAATTTATCAACAAACTAAGCTTAATATGTACATTTTTGATACTTTTATGTGAAATAAGTTTTTGGCTATGACCTTGAACTTTGACCTTGACCTCATTTTGAAAGTCAAATCTTCTTTTACATTTGTTGTAGTGAATGTCTCTTTGTATCTTCATGGTATTTGAGCTATAAGCGAAAAACCTCAAATCACACATCAAAAATCGTTTTTTTTGTCCATAGGCCCAAAACGGTTGGTCTAATAATTTTGGACCCAATGTAACAAATGTAGATCTTAACAAGACACACATTTTTGCCATTACATGTTATCAGCTATCTATTACAGTTTAAGATCTAATCCGATGACAAGATCTAGGGTCAAAGTTCAAAGCGACCAATGACCTTTGACCTTGGCATTTTTAAATGTAAGAAATATCACCTAAGTTGAATGGAAAAGGTTTCAGGTTTCTATTTCTTACCATTTTTGACAAAACTTTCAAGGAGCATAACTCCTGAACGGTTAACCATAGAAATTCGATCTAAATGTAAGAAATGTCCGTCATGACCTAACTAACATGTTTGTAGTTACATATAATTAGCTATCTATTACAGTTCCCGAGTTAATCCAATAATATAATTTGGGGTCAAAGTTAAAAGTGAACAATGATGGTGGTCATTTTGAAAATTTCAACACTGAAGTGCACATCTTTTGGTGGCCATCTATCTTCCTGTTAAGTTTCATTATGATTGGACAAGTGGTTTCTAAGAATTTGGTTGGTCAAATGATTTCAAGAGGCGGAAAAATAATAATTATAATAACAAGAAACAGGGCAAGCACAAGAAGTCCCCAAACTTTGTTTGGGCGACTTAATAAAGAGTCAGTGGACTCCGTTTCTCTTATTATATCTTTTATCTATTTCAATTCTCCAAAGATCGGTTCTGTGACACTTATCATTACTTATATTTGTTTAAACGCAAGAAAGACATGAAATGAAATTAAATGTTTTAGTTTGTGGCAAACTAAATTGAAATTATATTGCTTTTTGTTATAGTTTTTGAAGAAAACTGGTAAAAAACTTATTTCAATATGTATCAAAATAAGGAGGAGTTTTTTTGCATCCTTGTACGAAATTTAGTAAAATAACAGACTGAACTGGCGACAAAGAGACTAAAACCCTTTTTGTCATCGGAAGGAAAAATCCATTTCTTTTAATGTCTATGTACAAGATTTTCAGTCTCTGGTTGAAACTTAGTCTTTAAAAAATGACCATTTTTTAAACTTTAATTTATAATAACCTTTGAAGGTTGTTTATATCTTGCAATATCGAAATCGAATGGCTTATAGCATTAATAAGATTCTTAGTCTTCAGTGTAAACTCAATCTTTACAAATGACAAAAAAATGATTTCTTTTTGAAAATTTTACTCTATAATAACCTTTCGAAGGAGTATATATATGTTGCTATATGAAATTGTATGACTTTAAGCATAAATAAGGTTGGAAAAGAAGAAATTTTTACTGCAGTTTAAACCCATTCCTTAAAAATAACATAATCTAATGATTTGTTTTGAAAATGTTACTTGATGATAACCTTGTGATAGGAGTTTATATATTGCGATGAAGAATTTCATGAATTTTACCATAAAATAATTATTGAAAAGTAAGAACTTGAGTCTACGGTTTAAACTTAATCACTTAGATAACAAAATACTTAAAATACTGAAATAACTGTTATTTACTTTCTGCATGGGCGCATTTCGACAACTTATGTCTCTTCAATGCAGATCAAATCAAAACAGAAAAGAAAAATTAGTTAGGACAGACCTATGCAGGAGTGAGTTAAAATGACGAAAAACATTTCATTTTTTTAAAATATTTTAACATTTCATTTTTCTTTAAACATTTTTTGACCTTTCGGAGGAGTTTAAATGCTGTGATATACTAATTTGATAACTTGTAGCATACATGCGATTGGAAAAATATAAATGTATCTCTTGACAGGATGGAATAGTTTTGCAATTCAAATTAGATCTCAATCTGTAATAGTTTTTTGTAAATAATAAAAACAATAGATATCAAATGAAAATTTTTCGTTAGGATCCAATTACTGTAACAAGGTAATTAAAACCAAAAGTCATTAGTACCCAGGAAAATCTTTGGGAAAAGCTGTCAAGAGTCTTACAACATGGTAGTAAACATTGTACGACAAAATTACGGCAAAGTTTGATTAAAGCTTTGAAATATGAATTGCTCTCAAGTTACGTCCTTCGAAATCATTTAGATAAATAGCTTCGATTAAAAAATTGCATGCAAGCTACAAATTTCAAGTTCATGACAAATACAAAACACAGATTTAAAAAGTTAACATAACGCGTAAGGGAAAATGTGTGTTTTTGAGTAACGTTTTTGGCAAGCTACACATTCTTTTTGGAACCCTCTGATATCTAGCCTATAACAAGAATAACATTACGTTTCTATACATTTGTTATTTAAGTCTTAGCTTCCACTAAAACCACATAAGATATAAGAGTTATGGCTCTTGAAATTCAGCGGAGAATTTTGGCAGCATAATGAGCCATTACTATTTCATTTGCAGCATATTTCCTTTCACTGAAGTTCAATTCGAACAAAATCTACAATTGTTTGCCTGATTTTAAGTTTTCGCACGTTGTGGTTGACCCTTGGTGTAAAACAGCTGTAAACTAGATTTGGAAGAATTGTGATTAACAATGTAGTCATAACGTGCACTACTGCGTCTGGCTCGTCTGTTTCCATTGGATGAACATATTTAGATACAAACAGATTCGAAGATATAACTAAAAATGCCATAACAGACACCTGTACAACTGCCATGAAAACAGCAACGTGTGTTGGGCGATATTTTCGAACAACGTAATCGAACAGATCCCGCCGTATTCCCGGTAGGTATCTACTTTCTGTACTCAAATCGCTTATGTCGATATAGTTGTTTCCTACTACATGCATTTCGTTTATCATTTCGCCGGCGAAATCTTCAGCCCGATCGTTTCTTGTGTTCGAGTTCTTGATGTAATTTACAGCTTCGATCGTCTCACAGAGTATATCATGATAATCTTTCTCTATGTCGGAACAAATTCGATGGATAAAGAAAAGCAACATCAAGGTAGAGTATACAAACGCAAATGTATAGTTTGGAAATATAACTACTGAAAGGTACAAGAAAAATATAACTTTGGACACAAAATACAACGATTCAAAAATTATCGAACAGCAAAAATATAAATAAAACAACAAAACAAGGGGACACATCAATCTTAAACAAATTTTCATCACAGCATGTTTATCTAGAATTTGTTTGTTTATGTACGCACGTTGACCTCCACTTACGATAATCAGAAATTGGACCAAGGGGATGGCGTAATATATAACGGCCAAAGTTGTCTCCATGATTGACCAAATAATATACAGCAGCAGTAAAAACGTGAATATTGACCATTGAACACATTTTACTTTGCAGACGGTCATAACGATTGGGTACAACGATTCTTTCCATCTTTTTATCAAGAAATTTACTACAAAACACCAAAATTGTGGATTTATCACCATACACACGCTTGCTTTTAACAATGCATACACCTTGCGATAGCCTTTATGGTTTATACATGATATGTAAGAAAGTTCTTCGATTGTAGTGACTTCTAACTGCAGAAGAGTCATTGGAGCATGACTACCTGACGAAAATCCCTTCTCAATGGCATCCCCATAGTCTCTAGGTATTGAAAGAACTACTACGCCTAAAACGAAATACAATATAAGGGACGAAAGTGGACCCCCAAATATTTGTCCAAAGGAGTGCTTACAATCATAAATACCCCCTGCTATTGACGCAAATCCAAATGGTAGCTTTGCTTTGACAACTGCCTTTACAAATTCTGGCCAGCCAGTATAGAACATATAAATTTTTATATAAACAAAAATCGGTGTGAAAAAGACGAAACATGTTCGTCTTATTCTTGACGCTGCGATGGGATACTTGCTACCAAGACTAAATATTCCCAGTAATATACCCGATATTGAAATAGGATGTCTTTTCTGCAGAAATATCCATTTCTCCTGATCATTATCCAGATCTTCATATTGATCTTTTTTACTTGTTACTTTTCGCCCAGACTTCATTGCCTTTGAACTACACTGCATTAGAAAAATAGGAAAAAAGCAAAAGAAAGCAATTCCAAAGCAGCACGGTACAGTTTGATATTCATTCCATTTGACAGTATGCATATTGTTACAAAATATTCTATTGTCCTTTTTGTAACAACACCGAAATCCCATCAAACTTATTGGTATATAAAAATACATATTCAATGAGAAAACGGTTGTGTTTCTTACTCCTTGATATGCACTGATATAACACCAGTAAATTTTATCCTTTCTTTCAAGACTCAATTCACTTTGGCTTGCGTTAACAAGTGCAGTTACCAAACTGCAGTCTGTAATTGGATCTCCAATTGTTACAGAGCAATTGGTAGGAAATGTGCTTATATTTAGTTGTACATTTTGTAATGTTCTTGAATCAAGAAATCCAAACGTTACAAGAGAATAGTCGACAGGCCACGAAATAAAAAAGTTATCAAGGTCCGTTCTCTTATCTCCGTACGTCATGACCCATTGATTTGGTAAAATTGTTCCGTTTGATGCGTTTACGGCCTGTGGAAAATTTAATTTTGTTTTAACAAGCAGACTGTTGGAAGATTTTAACTCTGATGTCATTTCCGATGCAGAATCAGAACTCACGGCAAAATTACATTGCTGGGACGTCGATGTCTTGCATATCTCTACCATTTCACTCCAACAACATTCAAAGTATACCAACAGCCAAGCAACCAAGAAATACATATTCATACTAATCTGAAAAGATAAAACATTAAACATTTTAGTTCTTGTGTAATGTTGTACAATAAATGAATGGCCAAGTAATATATCATACCCTTTCCAATCTCACTATATATTTCTTAGTGCATTGAAATATTCAGATTTACAACCATTTTCCTCTAGAACGTACATCTATTCCAATGAAAAATGTTGTATATTTTGAAGTTATCAAAGTTATTTGTCCTACAGAACCTTGTACTTAATCTCTTTCCTGTATTGTCCGTTCCGAAACTCTCGTTCAAATTTTAGTCCCCCTGGTACATAAATTGTACCCAGGAAATGCATTTTCACAAACATATGTAACGTCTTCGCGTGTAATGAGAACACGATATGGAGTTCTATAGGATATGCAAAATAAATCTGAAAAAGGTATTTTGTAGTATGGAATCTTACATTCTTTTTAACAGTAAAATCTAAACTTCATACATGTTATCCTGAGGCTTATGGCAGGATATCAAATAACATCCAATTTCTTCTGCTTCACTTATAGATTTTGGTCATCTTTAATTACATCAGCATCCTATATCATTTAACATTACCAAGCTCCCAAAACATTATTTAAAAATTTGCAAATTTTCTTAATCTTCGCGTGAAAATGAGAACACGATATGGAGTTTTATAGGATATGTAAAATAAATCTGAAAAGGGTATTTTGTAGTATGGAATCGTACATTCTTTTTAACAGTAAAATTATCAGATATAAAATGGAATTCTAAAAGATAATACTGTATAAAATTTTGGAATGTTCCGCGATGTTCAATGAAGGACTCATTGTTATCAAGATTGGGGAGAATGTCTTAAGTAAACAGTTTGAAGTAATTCGGCTATTTAGTAACTAGAGCGTCATCCGAGATTTCAAAACTTAGCAAAATGAAACTTTTTTTGACAACAACGAAAAAAAAGGACAGTGCAAACATTGGCAGTATGTTATGATCTTGTTTGGGCATTTTGATCTTATCACGATCTAGACAATCTTATCACAATTTTGTTAAGACAGTGTAAGTTGGTTTTCTAAAAATATTGATTTCAAGAACTACCAAGTCGTGTTAAGATAGTTTAAGATCAAATAGAATAGACTTGTTTATTGCGTTCAGGGACGATCAAGACTTGTTAAGTTTGTTAAGTTCAAACAAGATTTCGGTTTGATCTTGATTCATCTGTACAAACCTAGCACATCTTGATCGTCCTTAAACACAGTTATCTTATTTGATCTTGATAAACTGAACATGTCTTGATTGGCCTTTAAAGCAATTATCTTGAAATACGACTGAATATCTTACACAGTCTTGCTTGTAAAAATATTGTGTCTAGCCTTTCAAGATCGTGATAAGATCAAAATGGCCGAATCAGAACATTGCATATCTGCTAGTGAAAAAAATTCCGATTTGTAGTTTGTGTATATGTATTATATCCGTCTTTTTAGTGGTACAACTTGAATATTGTTCTCTAATCGTGCTAGAAGACCACTGGTAATCAAAACTGTGTTTAAATTCTTCATGGAGCTTAAATATATTAAGATTTTTATCTGCAATTATGACTTTATAAATGATGATTGGTTTAGTTCAGGTAGAAAATATTGAAAGGGATTCAATTTTTATTATAAGTAATTACTTATTATTATTCTTTTTTTTTTATTGATTTTTAATTTTTGTTTTGTGTTTATTTTTCTTATTTCTTTGTTTTTCTGGGTTTTTTTTATTGTTTTATTATCATTCTTCTTCTTATTTGTTTAATTTTAATTATTTTGTTCTTTTCTATATTGTAATGTAGCATTGCCAGCAATTATGAGATGAAAAATTTTGCATTATCTTTGGAAAACAATTTTCCTCTTTGTTGACACTCTTAAAATACTTCATAGTCATAATTATTTAAAGTTCACACTTTTTTTTAATATATCCGCCTTTGATATAAAAAGAGGAAATTATTAGAAGACCGTTTTCCGGCCACATTTCGATTCTGATTAATAAATATTCCTATTTAACCTACAGTATTTGCAGTTTAAGATTACGGTATTGTATAATAAAATATCGAATCTCTCATTTACAGCCGACTTGATAATGTGGTTTTACTGAATTTCCACTGAGGAAATAAATAGCGTACTAAAAATAAAGATTTATACCTTGCTAAGACAACAACGGTCATCATTTTGATATTAAGACTACAGTCTTGGCACCATAACCATTTTATTTAGACACCAGAAGTATTTAAATTTGATAAAATGTTGTTAAAAATAAAGGAGTATCGTACGTAGCTCTGGCCATAGCTGATTTTCACTCTTCTATTTAGATCCTATTGGTAAATTTTCTCTTTCAGCTTTTGCACATTGTCGGTTTATAGATTTCCAAATGTTTTAATTTGATCTGCCCTCAAGAGACATAAGTTGTCGATATTACTACATGTTTAGGTAGAAACAAATTGCGATAGGCTTAAAATAGCAATAATTTAGACTTGATTGATGTCTCCGGTGGAGATTTTAATTGATCAGCCAATAACATTGAAACGTTTTGTACAGAATTCAATCAATCTATTTGTATTAATTTGAAAATGGCAATAATTTTTCAGGTCATTAAATTATGGAAGAGATTTGGGATAAGTACATTTTATTATTCTATCCAAACAAAATCTGTTTCATGTAAATATTAAAAAGAATATTTAAATAAAACGAGCACTCTGATTATTTGTGTCATTTATTATTAAAGATTTTAAATAGAATGAGGTATTGTGTTTGCTTTGACAACACATAAACGTTTTTGCTTTCACAACACATACAAGTTGTAATCTCTTTTTAAGCGACATAAACATATTTTATTTTCTAATAAAAAGCATCCCTTCATGCAATAGCTGAAAAGTGCAATAAGTTAAACATTTTGGCATTCATTAAAAATAGATCTACGTCAGATTATTTGTACGTTGTCATTTTCAAAAGGTGATAATCATAGCAGAGAAGTCATGCATACGACTGATTTGTACATATTTACATTTAAATATTTTACGAAAGGATATAAAGTAATGAACACGAGACCATAACATATATGCTAACGCCAAATGCAATGAATTTTGATGAGCTGTATGGCCATTTCGGAAATTAAGTCCTCATCAGCAGCACTAAAACCAAAACATAGGACATCCCCAATTTCAGAACAAAATTTTGAAACTGCATTAAACCAAACGAAATCCGAATAATCCGTTATATCAAATAAAGCTAAGGACAAAACTGCAACGGAAGGAGTTAAACCTTCGGTTTCAGAATTTACATAAATTTCGATAATAGTTAAAAACAAAGTGTACACATGAGATATAATCTCATGTAGAAGAACACCAATCTAAGGAAAATAAATCACATGCATCTCAACACTGCAAATTGTTTTACCAACTCTTTTTTAAAAATATTTCTGTGTTTTGTCCTTAGCTTTATTTGATAATACTGATTATTTGGATTTCGTTTTGTTTTATGCATTTTAAACATTTCTTGAAATTATGGATTTCCTTTGTTTGGGTTCTAGTGCTGCTGATGAGGAATTAGTTTCCGAAATGGCCATACAGCTCATTAAAATTATTGCAGTTGGAGTTGACATATGTGTTATGGTCTCATGTTCATTTACTCCATATCCTTTCGTAAAAAAAGCGTTTTCTTTTAACGATTCCCTTTCAAATTTCTAAAATTCTTTTTAAAACACTCTAAATTTATAAAGACTCCTTATCATTACTTCTACTTTTGTTTTCTTCGACAAAACTGAACATATTGTTTTTTTTTCAAACCTGGTCCCATTTTGACATATCCAAAGTGGTGTGAAAGCATTTAATCTTGTCTCAAGATGTCTCGTTGAATTCACCTTAATAATTGTTCAGCAATTGCAGGTCAGTTTGTCCTATTTTAGGTCGTTGACAGGACAGACAAATGTTAAATTTATAGATAAAAGTGTTGCACACAGCTTTATATATTATAAATGATAATGTGTTCTATCTATTTCCTACCTAACTGATGTTCATCGTGTACTTTGTTACAACTGTAGATTTCACCGGCAGTATGACGGGTTCCACGCGTGGAGCAGATCACGCTTACCTCTCCGAAGCACCTGATGATACCTCAGTTTTTATAGGGGTTCAGACTGCTAGTGCTTTAGTTTTGTGGCGTTTTTGTTCATTTTTGTTTGTTTGTTATGTCTTTGTCATACTGTCTCAATTCGTGTTGCTGTGAATTGCCGTGATTTTGGATTAATGATTTTAGAATTTCCGCTTTCCTCATTCTTGCTTCGGTATTCGTTTGCCGATGTAATACTACGAGGAAAAATGACCCGGTTACCGAAAGCTTAATGTACATTAGGTGACTGAGTGCCGACAAAGCAGGCTTTCAATCTAGCAGTACACCTTGCTGGATTTTCCGATGGTAACAGGTTAAAAAAGATGGCATTAATCAATGTAGTAATTAGGATTCATATATTCCTCCTTTACAGCTCACCGTACCAAAACATTATCATGCAAAATATTAAAATTTATTTTTGAAGTACAAAAATTGGGATAAATAGAATTTCCGAATGTGGTTTCAATAAAAGGTGATAGTTCAGGGTGGTCACTTGTCAAGTTAATAATATATTGTTAGTAAAATCAATATTTGTATTTATTAGAACAATGATCATATATCATTTTATACAAAAAAATATTGATGGCCAAGTGTGCTCGTTTCAAAGAGATAAGTGCCTGAATTTTTTAAGGAAACCAAACTTCTTTAAACTTTTCATTCACTGACCAATAAGGCAATTAGCATTGAATGCAATGAATCAATGCTTACAATTTAATCAAATTTTGTCAATGTCGAGTAAAAACAAATGCATTTTATTTTAAATTAAAAAGTTGAAGTCAGTGTTTAAAATTTCTCATGCATCATGATAGATTAAAGAAGAGAGTTTCGAAAGTCAGATACAATTTTGAAAAGCCTTGGTGTGATCATCCTCAACGTAGAAAACATAAGATAAACCAAATGTACCTTGTATAATTTGGGTATTTTAATTTATGCATGGGTATTAAGAAACCAAACTACATATTAAAGACCTTATAATTTTAAAACATAAATCTGAAGCTCATTGCTTTTCTGGTTTTAGTTTGGGTTCAAAAGAGGTGCAATAAAAACGTTTTTTGATGAAAATATATTTTATTATTTTATAAACAAGTTCTTACAATTACAAAACAATACATGAGCCAAAAAAGAACAGAACATTTAGTTAAATGGATACAGAAACCAGTGTCATAGCACTGATATAAATCGATTTTTCATCTTTCAAATCCCAAATCCATGTTATTAAAATGTTAAGAGGCCATAAAAAGAGTAACAACAATTCGATTATATTCCCAGTGATAATAAATCAGCTATTTTTCTTTTATGTGCTTGATTTCATTATCAACCGATGATACACTATCTATTGATTTAGTCTGAAAGCATGAGCACTTCTTTTTGGACTACTTTTAGACTATAGCTTTCCATATTATTTGATTTTAATGCTGCTGATGAGAGGTTACTCCTTGAAACACGTGTACAGCATATTAACAAAATTTACTGTTTTTATGCAACTTCGATATTTTTTGTATTTATTATCATTTTAGAATATAAATATGATCCAAAAACATTATATTTGTAGAAATAAACAATTCAGAAAAGAGCAATGAATGAATGGCAAAATATAGCCCAAAAAATATGGACAAATTAGAGAATTACATGAAGCCAATTTAAATTCAAATGTGAAATAAAAATACTAAAGTTAGCGAGATTTCATGTCTTCAGTTATTTGACACAGCTGGATTCGACTTGACCCTGAGGTGATTGACTAATAATGTGACTGGCACTTTATATAGAGCAGGACACGCTTGCTTCCTAAGCGGCCCATATCGCTCTTCTTTTGGTGCAGTTAAAATTGTTCGTTTTATTATATTATTTTTGGTGTAGCTAGTTAATATTTATTCTCATTTTGCTATACTTCTGAACATTTAAAATTGAAGAGAGGTTGTGTCAAATTCTTTGGGTATACTGCTCCGTTGTTTTCTTTTCTTGAGATGTAGATTGAAAAATGATTTTGGGTGCACAATCAATCTGTCTACCATGAAGTGACTCAATGATGATGTGACTGGTGCTGTATATGGAACAGGACACGCCTGCTCTTAAAGCAGCCGATGTCACTCTTGCAATTTGTGTTGTTCCCCACGTCTCACAACAACTTTCTGTAATTTAGCTGATAAAGATGCGGCAACATAATATTAAAGTCGGCTTATTTGCATCTATATTGAATAATTTGCCGAAATGGTCATATGCAGAAACTATTTATTTTTGCAGCCTATGTTTTTTTATGAAAAGATTGATCGCAATTTTATTGCAGTTCTGCAAAAAATGTTCACTTTCTTAACTTATGTCATTTACAAAGATTACTTACTGTGAATTCTATTAATTCACCCAACAAAGATATAATACACCCAGCAGAGATATAATACACTCAGCAGAGATATAATCCACTCAGTACAGATATAATCCACTCAGTAGAGATATACTACACTCAGTAGAGATATAATACACTCAGTAGAGATATAATTCACTCAGTAGAAATACAAGTCGAAACAGTTAATTTTAATGCCTTTACGTTAACTTAACAATATTCACAATATTTTATTTCTATTTTTTATAACTTAATGTGGAATTTTTATGCTAACAATGTTTGAAATGTGATAAACTTCCTGAGTGCATGTTTGACCCACAAAAAAATACTTTTCTTTCAAATTTCATAGGATTATACAAAAGAAAATTGACAACATGCTTTTTCTCAAATTACACATAAAGTCATTTTAAATACTCGATAGAAACACAATAGCCATAATAAGTGTAATATCGAATATGTGCTTCCTCTTTACTTAACAATTTTATCATTTTCATTGGACAAATACATAGCAAATGTTTTTATTTTATTTTAACAAGGAAGTAATGAAAATTAATTAATATTGACTGTATCCAATATTGTCTGTACCACTCGCAATTATAGTTGCCCTCGACAATCTAATTTCTGCATATTTATTTGTAAAAAGAAATTATGAAATAAAGGTAAAACCTCTTATACAGTTTGCAAGTTTCGTTTAAAACATGCTGTTTTAAATTTAAGACTTTAAGATTTCAAAAAGGAAAGTACAAGTCTATGGAGATTTTTTAAAATGTATGAAAACACAAAGTCTTTCATATTTTGATCTCAAGTCAATTTTACTTACACATGTATTAGAAATACAGCGGACGTTTCACTGGCAGTAGGTTCATGTCATTATAGAACAGATCATGCTTAAACTTCTGCAGAGCATACGAATAGTCCCTGTTTTTCGTTTCACTGAGACTTCATATTTGTAATTTTAAAAGTACTGCAGAAAATATAAGAATCTGTAACATATACATTTGCAATTAAGTTTGCAACAAATATCACAACACTTCTATAAGCTCGAGTAGTAAGGATTGCATCCCTTTGAATGTAGAAATGGGCGATTAACAAACCGTTAAAACATTTACACAAAAGAAATGTGACATAAAAAGCAAAAAATAAATGGTTAAAGAAAAAAAATCTTGCCGGAATGCTATGCCCATATACCAAAATGCAAAATGAAAGAGGATTAAATGTTTATGAGCTGAAATCTCGTTAAATATTCAGCAAATTCAAGCAAATGAAACAACGCTTTTTTTATTTTGTCATTTTATAGTCACCATGTGGTCAGCAGTGAGAAAAAAACATTATACCACAAAGTAAGTCAAGGGCTACCTGTAGCAACTGACTAATCGTATCTAACTTGTCATCATCCATTGATGCGATGTAATCAACAACAATAAATATATGAGGCAAAGTAATCTTAAAAAAAACTTACAAAATTCTTCTTTTCAGCAGTTAATTCAAAAAGTCCGATCGAAATGAAATTTGCACTTCAAGTCTCAAAACTGTGCTAGATGGGGGTTTAATGGTATACTAGTAAGTATTTAGTGATTTCAGTTTTTTGCACATGGATAAACAGTTTTTGTTTTAATAACTTGTAAAGTATTTTTTTATATTTTCTATATTAATACACAAAAAAGACAAAATGAAAGCTGGTATATTAACATTAAGTAAAAATCCCAAGTCAGGTGTTTGAGGTCCATGTCCTTCCTCACAAAGCCTTGACAGGCTTGACTTATATTTCCGTCTCAACACCTGAAACAAATTGACGAGCCAATAGAGTCTATTAAAAGTTGGTTTTCATTGATGTGTCTGGTTACTTTTGATCAAGATAAGTAGACCAGAAGAGATATATGACATGTCTCAAACTCAAACAAATTGCAAAAAATCGTTTTTTTTTTTTTTTTTTTTTTTTTTTTTTTTGTTTTTTTTTGTTTTTTGTTTTTTGTTTTTTGTTTTTGCTTCTTGTACAAATCAGAAGCCCAGGAATTTAAACCAATCCTGTCAAAGGTTTGTTGGGATGGACATGGATCTCAAACACTTGACTTGCGAAGTTGAAAAAAGGTACATATTTACAATTGCAAAGAATATTGCAAAATAGCTGGCTCTGTGTATCAAAATTTTTGTTTTAGTTGATCATTGCAAAATAATGTCATACATTTGATAGACTGCATTTTTGTGTTGTGCTTTTACAATCAGTGAGTTTAAGGGACAAATAAATGTGGAAATCCAGGACTAAGTCAGTAAAGTTAGTGACTTTCAGATTTTATGCAACTTTCGGTTTTTAGTCTTCTAACTTTTTGAAATTAGTTTGCCCTAAAAAGTCATAATGTTGTCGAAATAGGCGTCTTCAAAAGCTAAATGTACTTAGGTATTGATCAAATGATGGTCTGGGAATTTGTTAGTAGAGTCTTAAATTGATTTTTTTCCAGACCAACTCAGCAGTATTAAGCCATGGAACACCAGACCTAGTTCATGTCAGCTTTGATTCAGAAATTGTCCTTAATTTCTGGCTTTTACACCGTTTCTTAAGTGAAATCAATTGCATTCAAGTGTTTCATTATAATTTATCCTTGACCATTCCTACAGGAGCAAATACTTTTCTTACTTTAACATATTGGCTATTATATTTAGATCCTATTGATTAATTGTTCTCCATCAGCTTTTACACATATTTCCTTATGTGGATTTCCAAATGTTTTGATTTGATCTGCACTGATGAGACATAAGTTGTCGAAATGCGCATATGCAGAAATTAAATTAACCGTAACTTCGGTATTTTGTTATTTGCAAAGAGATAATAGACAAGTACATATGAGCATAGATAAAGTCTTGTGTCCTTACTTGCAGTTGAAAGCTCAAAGTATGATTTATCTCGCTGAAAAATTCTATTTTATTGGTGACCACTCTGTTAATAAAGTAAAATTTAACCCCAAAATTAAGCTAAAATGAATTGCCTGATTATGATCTACGGTCTCTCCTTCCTTTGTGTTTTGCTCTTATTTTGTGAAAGTTTATTGTTTTATTTTTTTCGTACTGTAAACCGGGAAATTCTTGCGCCGTCTTTACTTCGCGGTAAATGGACGGGGTTTTAGTTCGCGCTGCCAAATTGTTGACCACTGACTTCAATAAAAGAAAAGTATATTCGCGCCTTTTTATTTTCGAGCTTCCATTCCAAACTCAAAAATCGCGAAAAATAAAAATGCAGCAAAAAATTTCCCGGTTTTTATTGTTCAAAACAAATTCCAAAATTCGCATTTTCTTAAGGTGTCTGCAGGGTATTAATAATATATAACGGTCTATGGTAGGAACCCAACGGGGTTAGAATTAGAGACATGAATATCGAGATTGCCTTCCCACTGAGGGATTTGGCTGCTCTTCGAATGCACAGATATTAAAGACAGATTACACTGCTCCCGCCAGATTACACAAAATAAATTTGTTGTTCTTTATATTTTACATCCCTTTGGACTCACACAGAGATGGCGGGAGCAGTGTAATCTGTCTTTAATATCTGTGCATTCGAAGAGAGAGATAAATTGTGAAATGTTAATTTCTCTAATGATATCTTTATGAAATGCCTTTGTTTAAGTAAATTCAAGAAGGCACCGGTTTGAAAGGATTTCATTGCTAGATGTCAAACAACGCTTAATCAATGTTTTTATTTACTCATAGATGCAGGATCGTCAACAAACATAGCATCAACTGGCGGAATGTTTCTTCAAACGCTGAAAATCATTTTGTTTATCAAAGCAAAAGTACATACTTCAAACATCTTTCTTTTTATCTCTCAATAAGTTATCTGTCAAAAAGGAAGTTTGGTTAAATTAGAAGAGCGTAAACTTCTTTTCACTGCTTGAATGAGTAGAAATAAAAATTATAGCGCATAATATAAAATATATTTGTCTCATTTCATTCTTTGCGTTTACCAAATCGTTTTATTGTTGATTTTTTGCACTTTCTAATAAGTATTAGATTCAGAAAACACTCTCTATAATATTTTACGAAAGGATACAGAGTAAATGAATATGAGATAATAACACATATTTTAACTCCAACTGCAATAAATTCTAATGAGCTTTATAGCCATTTCGGAAATTTTTGCCTCATCAGCAGCACTAGAACCCAAACACAGGAAATCCACAATTTCAAAAATGTTTAAAAAGCATAAACCGAACAAAGCCGAATAATCAATAATATCAAATATGGCTTAGGACAATTTACGATGGAGTGAGTTAAACCTCAGTTGAACTCCTTTTGTACATTTGTAATGCTTGTTGTGTTAAATATACCTTCTTCACTCCACTGATAAAGAAGTAAAGAAGGATTTGAGGCATTGTTTAATTTATAGATTTGAAGTTGATCATTTCGACGAGTAAAGATTAAGAAATAAGTACATCGTCAGCTTACTACAAGAGAACTAATTTGTACAATGCCTGATATAAAAAATTACTCGATTTTCAAAAGTAGGATATAAGACCACTCTGTCGGTAATTACAAGTACTTTAAAACAAAACAGGGTAGTGGTTGCAACATAGTTAAATTTTTTATTTCTAATAAACTTCCTAAACAAATTCCAGAATGGGAAATGGCTATATTTGGAATATTTTTGTACAGAGAGAAGAAATCATAGGTCAAAAATATTCCGTACTTTAACATTTCAATATTTCCTTTCCGATTAGGGCAGACGAGAATTTTGATATCATAGGGCTAGTAAAGTTTCTTGATGATTACCTTCATACATTTTGAGCATTGCATTGATGTAAATAACCCGCAGGAAATAGACAAAGTTATTCCCGGTTTTTTCGTGACCCGGAACCATGCAGTAATTTAGCTTTTTCGTAGCAGTTATCTCCCTTTTCGGGCGGTGTGGCAAAACATATGGAAATCAACATTTCCGATATTTTGTTACATTTGCAGAATACCTGACGAAAAAGACAAACCTCTATTTTGATGAGTCAAAAGAGTACTCAGAAAAATAAAAGAACAGGCTATTTTGAACCTTCAGTATCTTTTATCAATATATTTTTTATTTGACTGACAAGTTAGTCGTATTTATCCAATACTGGTTATGTTGTAAGAAGCAAAAGAAAATACATCGTGCTACAAAAACCTGACCCGGATTTGATCCATGCTTACAAATAGAAGGAATTTGACAAAAACTGTAGTCATAAAGTTGGTTCTTTTTAAAGCATCAACCATTTCCTGAAGATTTAGATACATACAGATTAATACATGGGCATTTCCATATTGGCCTGGTTATCATCCCGAGACACCCATATTGGCCAGAGACGAAGTCGAGGGACAATGTGGGTCGAGGGATGATAATCAGGTCAATATGGAAATGCACATGTATTAAACTTTTTATNACCTCTATTTTGATGAGTCAAAAGAGTACTCAGAAAAATAAAAGAACAGGCTATTTTGAACCTTCAGTATCTTTTATCAATATATTTTTTATTTGACTGACAAATTAGTCGTATTCAAAAGAAAATACATCGTGCTACAAAAACCTGACCCGGATTTGATCCTTGCTTACAAAAAGACGGAATTTGACAAAAACTGTGGTCATAAAGTTGGTTCTTTTTAAAGCATCAACCATTTCCTGAAGATTTAGATACATAAAAATAAACCACAATCGGTGTTGATATACGTGCATTATTTAGATTGTTTTCTTTGTTGTTGGAACCTATGACATATGACATTACACTTTATAACAGACATAAATTACAAAATAAGCAATTACCAGAATAGAAATAAGCATAAAGTAAATGTTTACTGATAAAGTCTGAACACAAAGGTTATTCTGTAGGTGTAATAGGAATGAGTTATAGTCTTTATTACATTTCAGTTCTTCCATTAAAACGATGATATATTAACATCTTTTTAAATTCAACGCATCAAATATTTTACGATTAGAGATACATTGCTTTGTTTTGCAAGTAAAGGCTGTATTAAAATGCTTATAAGTTTATCTTTGATGTACTGTATTTTACATCATTATTAGGTAGATGGGTACTCCAAATTTTTTTCCATAGATTTTTTTATACCCTCAGGAAAGTGTCCTTATTATATAGGCATAGAAATAAAAAAAAATTAAAAAGGGCGTGGGGTCACCGTGCTTGTTTTTTAAAATAACTGATATCCAAATAATCAGATATTTCTAATGAATATATAGGGAAAACCGATAATTTGTTGTTTTCTTTAAAATTGTTCCATAGATTTTTATCTATTTTAGTCATTTGTAAGCCCCTTGAAAGTACTTTCAAAAAATGTAAAGAAAAATGGGGGTCATCGACTTTGTTTTCCATAAAATTTGCAAAATGTGAATTTTCATAGTGATATTTATATAGAATATTTTTATCAGAATATCTCCCTTTTTCAAAAATCCACTTCCAAACTATTTATTAATCAAAATACCATACCTCATCTAATAAGATAAATACATGCAAAATAAAATCAATGTAGGTGTTTTGCATTTTTTGTAACTGATATTATACAGTAGAACTTCGATGGCTCGAACTGCAATAACTCGAACAACATGGATGCCTCGAACCCTTTTTGTGGTCCCTTGGGTAAAATTTTAACATAGTTCGACCTCGATATCTCGAACACCCCTTTGGCTCGAACTGTTTTCATGGGTCCCTTGGGTGTTCGAGCCATCGAAGTTCGACTGTATTTATTAATACATTACAAATAAAAATATTTGCATATTTAAAGAGCAGATAATACCACAATAGTATAAATAATAAATTCAAAACGGCGAAAGACTACCGATCTACAATCTAGCATATGTCACAAAGTTCCACATAACAGAATTTTTTTTTAATTTTTTTTTTTTGTTCGGATATCAGTGTTTATCGGCAATATGCACATTTTTCTCTTTGATCTTACTGACTGATATTGTCAGTATCTCCGTAGTGACCTGATACAAGAAAATATCATGCAATGACGTCACGAATATGACGTCATGACTCTTATGACGTTGCCGATAAAAACAATAATGGTGGTTATTTCTCGACAGAAAATATCACTAGTATCACAGCTCGTCCTATCGGACTCGCTGCGATACGGTGATATTTCTGTCTCGACCTTCAAAACTACAATTTCTCTATATATCATGAGAACAAGCATACTTTGTGAAATATGACTCAGAATCACAGAAAAATACACAGAGGAAGAAGTTATAAAAATGTTAGAGTTTTTGATCGACAATATATTTGTCCAGTTTGGAGGACTTGTTTTTCAACAGACCATTGGAATTCCTCTTTTAGCCGATCTGTTTCTCCATTCTTACGAGGCTGAATTCATTGAAGGGCTTCTTCAAAATAAATACAAAAAACTTGCCCATTCCTTTAATTTAAGCTTCCGTTATATAAACTTATCCAAATGAGCTTGAAATTAAGGATACTACAGATACCGCCATATCGGCTTCGTTCCTTAACCTTCATCTTGAAATTGACAACTGAGGTACATTACAAACTAGCCTGTATGGCAAACGCGATGACTTCACTTTTCCAATAGTCAACTTCCCTTTTCTTTGTAGCAACATTCCAAAAGCACCAGCATATGGAGTTTACATCTCACAACTCATTCGCTACTCAAGGGCTTGTGGTCGTTACAGGGACTTCCTTGATAGAGTTCAGTTGCTTACAAATAGACTACCTAAGCACGGGTACGTTACTAAAAACTTAAAGTCATCACTACAGAAGTTTTACGGTCGACATCACGACCTTGTGGGTCGCTATGGGATATCTGTTTCCCAGAAACCAACAGATCTTTCCCTCTGCAACTAAAGTTTGTTTTTCCTCTATCGGATTTGACTTTGCTACCGGATTTGACATGTTCAACTCTTATAAGACACTTTCGTTAAATATTATAAGAAGAAGAGATGCTTACTTTACCGGTACACCTGATCTCACCCGTGGTTTTTATAGATGCTTACTCTACCGGTACACCTGATCTCACCCATGGTTTTTATTGGGTCCGTGTTGTTCATCTGCATGTGTGTCTTCATTTTTCTTTTTTGTCCCGTACTTAAGTGGTGTCCTTGTTTCTTAGTGTGTCCGACGTTGCCATTGTCCAGGGATTGTTCGTTCTTTTGATTGACGGTTCGGTTCTCACTTACTTTATTTGATTTATTTATACATGTTATTTTTCATTTTTATTTGAACCTTAGTTGCTGTGTTTTGGGATTTATTTTTCACCTATCGCCTTTGTCGTTTTTTTAATTTTTTTTCGGGCTTGAAATTTTTTAGATTATTTTTTTCTTAAGTTTCCCAAAATAACTCCAAGTAATCAGTATTTAGAAATCACAAAATCAATAACTGCCACTGAAAAATTACCGGAAAGACGCATTTCTAATATTTTGTATCTAAGAATGTGATTTTCCGAATAAACATTTTATACGGCACAATTTTTTGGTTTGATCTGCACTGATGAGACATAAGTTGTCGAATAACTAAATACCGAAGTTACAGTGAATTTATTTTCTGCATATGCGCATTTCGACAACTTATGTCTCTTCAGTGCAGATAAAATCTAAATGTTTTCATGCATATGAATACACTCCGAACTTAAAAAGTGCAGCATACGGTGACGTCAAATTCAGTAATAACATTGTTTAAACTGGCTACTGGGCTGGTGAATACCCTCGGGGACTAACGGTCCATCAGCAGTGGCATCGACCCAGTGGTAACAAATAACTAAATACCGAGGTTACTGTTAATTTATTTTCTGCAATGCGCATATGCAAAAAACAATTAAACAGTAAATCGGTTTTTTTTGTTGTTTATTGTTTACATTTTGATATGTATACATGCAGAAACCCTCCAAATTCTAAAATATCTCAATTTATTTAGTCAGTGATTTGTTCAGCCTTTGTTACTGTCATTCCTTCAGAAATTCTATGGCCGTCACCATGGCATCATTGACAGATATGACGTGTCTGTGTCCCAAATGAAAACGGTCATTTTCAGCTACTAGTAGATCTCACGTCTTCACGGGTTTGACATACCCAGTTTTTTATTCAACCCTGGATTGACACACTGATAGTGTGACGGGTGCCACTAGTAGCACAGGAAATGCTTACCCTCCCGGAGCACCTGATGTCACCGTCGGTTTTTGCGGGCGTTCACATGTTCAGTTTTTTGTGTTGTCTTGTGTATCATACTATAAGATTTTAGTTTTGTCTCCGTTGTTGATGTTCATGATACTGGTTAGTCCTGGTTAATGTTTGATTATTTTGGATACTATCGACAGCTTTTCAATTTTTTCACCTTGGTACTGTTTAATTATTAGAGAAGTAACACGATCTTTATTGGCTTTGTCTAGGGGTTAGAAAATGGCAAATCCAATAAGCCTCAAATCAGAACTTTTAAAACAATGTTTACCTCACTGCTCATGTGACGAGTGTCACTAGTGGAGCAGGACATGCTTACCCTTCCGGAGCAAATGATGTCACTCCCTGTTTTCATATCATGGGAGTTCTCAAAAAGAGTGCTTTAGTTCATAATGTCGTTTTTTATTTCCTTGCATTGTGCATGTTGTGGCTGTCTTACGTCCTTGTTTGCCTTTGTTTTTTTTCTGTTGCCGTTTTTGTCATGTCTTTGGACTTCGATTTTTGTGATCGATCATCACTTACCTTATTCCTTCGGTATTCTACCGCCATTGTTCGATAAGTCGAACAGAATCTCATTATTTGGTAGTGAACAAAATGCTTCCTACAAAGAGTTTTCAAATTGCTAATCTTTTGTAACTTTTGACCATTTCACAACTATTTTACATGTCATTAATAATTACAAATATATAGTGATTTTTTTATAAATTTGTTCAAGCTGATGTCACCAAGACTGAAACGATTGATGAGTTCTGCTCATGACTACAGGAAGTCAACAACTAAAGAATATACTTGACGATATATACTAATTTCTGGATAGAGTTCTACCACATCATATAGTCTGAAATGTAATTGGACATTTCTAAGAAGAACGATGCATATTACGATTGCTATACGTAATCCCCGTCATGAACGTACTATGATGTATGCGCTTAGCTCATTGTTGAAGGCTTCATGATGAAGAGCAACAAAAAGCGTTGTTCCCTAGCTTTTCCCCCATGTATCTGTAGAGATTTTTTTTCTCATTTGCTTCTACTCCATATCCCTTCATTGTTTATAGCAGTAAATCAACGAACTGTCTTAAATGTTATAGGAATGTTCTGTTCATGTTGGTCTGCATATATGTTTAAACATTAATAAACAAGCTACACAAGCAGGGTTGCTCTTCAATTTATTTTTAATTCTTCAAATTTCCGAACAGAATTTTCATTTCTTTTTTCTTGAACCTCAACAATCCCTATCCACCGGTCGTGTTGTTGCCAGACGCCGTTTTTTTTTTTTTGTTTCTTTTTTTTTTGTTTTTTTGTTTTTTTTTTTTTTTTTTTTTTTTTTTTTTGGAGATTGATTTTTTCCAAAGGACTTAATAGTATCAAAACTTTTGAAACAAAACAATATTCAACAGGAATAAATTTCGTCATACCATATTAGATTTATCGTTATAAATTAATCTACACATTTTTGCTATAATGTTTTCCTTTTCTTCCGTGTTAGGTTATAATCGTTGACCTTGTTTAACTAAACAGCATTACGAGATAATAAATGTGATGATGGTTACACCAATGATTTTATATCAATTGTTTTTGTCTGTGGTTTTGTTGGGACCACACATCTTTGAATAACCCCAAGTACAAAAATAGATACAATACAAAGAATAGGTGATTTCAATAAAGTTAACGAACGAGGACAGAAAACGTGAACAAACCATTTTTTACATATTATGAAGGGTAGTATGATCCCGTTGTCCTTTAAAACTTATTTTAAAATCATGAAAACAAACACGAATTTTCGAAGTCAGAGTTCTTTTTCTGCCTTTTCTACTTATTGATTTACTAGAGGGACAGTATGGTCCGTGTGTCGTAATAGCGGATTAAAATGCTACGTGTGAGCAGTTTCTTATTTCTAGTTCATCGAAGTTTTATCTTAAGTCCGTCCATGCTACCCCCTGAACCATCCTCATGAGTGTATTTTTGCAAGTACCTTGTTGTACTAATACCCAAAACCTTTGTGGGAACCTCATATAGATTCACAACGGCCTAAGAAGTTGCATCATCTATTACACAATTGTAGTCAGTAAACTTATCTGTAGTAATTGTTTAACTTGTTGCAATATATAAAAATCTTTATTTATTTATACCAACACGATTAATATAAAGATTAAATGTTAACGATAATATAATTCTAATTGTAAATGCAACGCCGCATTTCATTGGTTAACGTCATGAAAAACAAAAAAGTTATTTTTCCAATAAATTTTCATGCATATGGATACACTCCGAACTTAAAAAATGCAGCGTACGGTGACGTCAAATTCATTTATAACATTGTTTAACCTGCGAAGAATTGGAATTATAAGAAATAAAAGTAATTTTGGAGGATTTTATGGATGTGTAAACGCGGCCTTTCACTTACAAACTTTACATATACATGTAATCCTTTTGACTTTATTTACTTTTTGAGAAAGTCGGCCGCGTTGACACATCAATAAACCCCTCCAAAATTACTTTATCCCTATAATAAACCGAAAACAGTTTTAAATTTCTATGTTCATATTATAACAGATTGAAGAAAATTCGCATTTTTTTGTACGATTACAAAAGCAGGAGAAAACAAATAGACTCCATTCTATACAATTGAATGGTTTTGGGGAAATTGCCTTCATATAACTGACATGTTCTTTCTTTATATTTGCAATATCATACCACAATGATTTAAAATTACAACAAAGACAATTATACTGATTAAAATGAAAATATTACCTACACACATTTCAAGGTTATAACGTAATAATAAAAATCCTGTTGGAAAGTGACATTTAAAATCAATTCTCTTTGTAATGAATGGAGGAAAAATGCAATTTTACACATAATTTTTCCTTTACAGGATGACCTTTATGTCGGTCAAGATTAACTGCCATTTTCTTATGACACTTAAAAACTTAGAATTACCTTTTCATAAGTTTTAAAACGTAACCGAAGACCATGAATCTCATTATAAAATTGAAAATATCAATACATCAAAGTATCAAAAAATATCACCTCCGGGGAAACAAATCCGGGAGCTCTAGCACTTAGGCCAGCAGCCTTAACCGGGTGAACTAAAGAATCGATCCCGAACCGTCAGCTCAGTTGATTTACTGGCTATTAAAATCTACCTACTATAACGCAGGTATGCTGTCTTGTCACACAAAAAGACTAGCAACCACACGTTTAAATGCAATAGTGTTTCTAGCCGTTGGTCTAAGCTATTTTGCATATCAGGTAAAAGTTTCACCATTGGTGGTAAAAAGTGCTCCGGAATGTTAAGCTTGTCCCTATCTGTATATAGCACCGGCCATACTTTCAGTAGGTCAATCCAGGTTAAACTCAAAATCGGTTAATGTCAAATCCAAGAAGACGTGCATCTTGCTGAAAATGTTTGTCCTCATTTGTTAAACCGACATTTCATATCTATCTATGATGTCATGATGACAACGAATTTCTGAAAGGAGGAAATTAACAAAATTTGTACATATCCATAACTTATACAATAAACGTCAATGGATATTTGAATATTAAGGTTCTCAAATAAGAATTGAAATCAGATGCCTTGGAGACGTAAATGTTAAAGATTTTTAGCATATCTTAGATACACCATTACAAGATGTTTTATAGTACAAAAATACCGAAGTTGCATAAAAACAGTAAATTTCGTTATGCTGTACACTTGTTTCAAGGTGTAACCTCTCACCAGCAGCATTTAAATCAAATAATATGGAAAGTCAAAATCAAAAGGTAGTTCAAAAAGAAGTACTCATTTTAAAAAATATCGAAATAGGAAGCCAAATCCAGTTCCAAGGACATCCACCGAGTGCCATACACGGAATGAAGCCTCTGTATTTTTAAGTGATTAGAATTTATAGTAAAAAAGTAAATTTCTATAACACGCAAGGTAAAATTATCATGTCAGACAAGTCTGACTATTGGGCTGGTGAATACCCTAGGGGACCTCTGGTCCACCAGCAGTGGCATCAACTCAATGGTTCAAAATACAAAAATACCGAAGCTGCATAAAAAACAGTAAATTTCGTTATGCTGTACATGTGTTTTAAGGCGGAACTTCTCATCAGCAGCATTAAAATCAAATAATATGGATAGCCATAATCCAAAGGTAGTCCAAAAAGAAGTACTCATTTCCAACCATATCGAAATAGGAAGCCAAATCCAGTACCAAGGACATCCACCGAGTGCCATACACGGAATGAAGCCTCCGTATTTGTAAGTGGTTAGAATTTATAGTAAAAAAGTAAATTTCTATAACACGCAAGGTAAAATTTTCATGTCAGACAAGTCTGACTATTGGGCTGGTGAATACCCTAGGGGACCTCTGGTCAACCAGCAGTGGCATCGACCCAATGGTTCAAAATACAAAAATACCGAAGTTGCATAAAAAACAATAAACTTCGTTAAGCTGTACACGTGTTTCAAGGAGGAACTTCTCATCAGCAGCATTTAAATCAAATAATATGGAAAGCCATAATCAAAAGGTAGTCCAAAAAGAAGTACTCATTTCCAAAAATATCGGAAGAGGAAGGCAAATACAGTCCAGTACAAAGGACATCTACCGCGTGCCATATAGCTCATACTATTTTTTTTTAGTTTCAACAGAATGGCAATGGTTTCAAAGCATATGAGTCACAGAGAATCAACATATCATTTTGAAGAAACTTTAGTGACTCGAATGCATAAAGAGAACTGTTATCTGTGTTATCAAACCAAATAGCTCTGGTCATGTCAAAACAATTAATTCGTAACGACGGCTTCAAAAAAGTAAGCAATTAACCAGACAAAAAAATATATTTTGATAGGTCTGAAATATTTTCGAACCATATGTGCAATTCATTATGTTCTTTATTTACTTGTCATATTTCAGTTTGCTAATGCAAACGTGAATGAATCTTTCATAATATATTTATCACTTTTATATATTTCGATTATTTTTTCAGATTTCGATTAAGGAAATTTAGAATTGATGTACTAATTAAAAACTAAACTACTTGATGAACACTGATTATTTCAAAGAAAAAATGAAAATTTATCCTGCTGTTTTTCCATGTATAGTGCAAAAATGCATTTTAGTTAATATATATACGTTGATTAGTACAAAACACAGTTATCTCGCATATCCTAAGATGACCCACTCAAACTGTCTAAATTTATCCAGAAATTTTATGTAAAACGATAAAAATCCACATTATTACGATAATTTAAAATAGAGTTAAAATAAAAATTACATAAAACAACGTGGCATCAATTTTTCCCGTCATTGCTTTAAAGGAGAACTTCATTTACAATTGATATATTTTGTTGTGGTTTTTTTACCACAATCACTCATAAAAATAGAACTTACTTATTAAAACATAGTATTGTTTTTACCGCATAATTTTGATTTATATGTCTGCATTTAGAAATTGAAAGTCATTTTGTTTATCAAAAGGTGTAATTCAAATATCAATTTTTTTTCTCAATATATTTATTTGTCTAGAAGGAGATTTGGTATATAGAGATTCCACATATCATCGAGTAAGATATGACATTAGTCAAGTAAGTGAGAACCAAACTATCAATCCAAAACGAATAATCCAAGGACAATGGCAACATTGGAAACAGAGACATAACATGAGCACGGCACAGGAAAGAGAATGAAGACACACACACAAAGATGAACTACACGGACACAATTAAAAACCATTAGATAAATTCTAAAACTCTTAGATTTCCGAGCGTTTTGATTAACTGAGTTGAGAAATGTCACATCCAACAAGATACCAGTTGTAAAAATTTGCTTTCCTACTAATTTGATGGCTATACTTGACACAGACATAAGACTTTTTCTACTCATCTATAATACTTGTGTGACGACAGCAGGTCTACAGGTCGCCTTTCCTAATTTCTTCACAAAGTAAGAGACGGAAAACGAGAGCAAATTTGACACAGTATCTGTTTTCATTCCTTATCGCCAATTTTTTTAGTTTATTGAGTTTTTAATTTTCTCTCTTCTCTTTATTTACATATTTGTCAGTTTCTTTATATATCATCATTCCATTTATAAACAAACAAGGAAAGACGTGAGGCATTTTGGAAAGAAATTGTTTTATTTTTTTTAGATCTCAGTAAGGCCATTTCGACAGGGTAGACTTTGAGAAAAGTTCAGTATCAGCAAACTGTTAAAAAAGCTAATATGTTTGGTACCTGTGATAGAACCATACCCATTTTTAAAAAATAGATATATGAAATAAAGCAAGTCTGAGGGTCATTGCGCTTGTTTTAAAACAAAAAGAGGGAATTGATTGTGACAGGTATTATTTTTTTGCAGATAATAACTTCAGAATGATAAATGAGTATATTTGATATATACACTTGGTTATAGATATTGAATATTCGTATTTTCTGAGTCAAAATGTGAAGTTCGGAAGTATTATGCACAAAAGAGTGAATGAAAGTAAAAATATTTTGTTTTAAACATTGTTTTCTTACTGTGAAGTAGGAAATTCTCTGATTCTACGAATCTGTCAGACGACTCATTCAACCCGTTTTGAAAACCACTTTTGGATGGAAATGGGATACTTTTAGATCAAATATCGCATGTACAAATATTTTCAAACATTCAATGTTCGATGCCAATCGTGTACAAGAATGTTTTAAGCAATTTTTATTATTTATCTATTATATAATAAGAACAATTTGAATTTTTGAAAACAAACAGCCCTTATATATCTTAATCATTCTCAGCACAAATTATTCCATATTTATGCCCAAGGGTATATTTTTGTACAGTGGAAGAATATTCCGTACTTTTACATTCTAATATTTCATTTTCCATTAGTGCAGACAAGTATTTTGAATATCGCATTTTGAAACTAGTACAGTTTTCTTTACGATGACATTTTCTTTAAGTTGACTCTTCTATAAAGTGTGCATTATAACCCTCAGGACAGAGACAATTTAAAAATGACAAAAGAACTTTTAGTATTGAACATTTCCTTCAGACCAAAATCAGTGTTAATTTACGTGCATTTTTCATGAAAATTATTTCTTTTTTTTATATGTACTGAAACTATTTCAAGAATATAGTGATTTTTTTGGCAAATTTATGCCAGCTGATGTCGCCAAGGCGGAATCATTGATGATTTCCGCTTATGACTCCATCAATCTAAAAAACATGATAAAGGATTTAAATGTGTTAAAAATGTTGGCCAGGATTCTACCACACTATCTATATAGTTTGGAATGTAATTGGACATTTTCTAAGATGAACGATGTATATTACCATCGTCATACGTAATCCAGCAGAAACTGAATGATTCCAACAGAGGATTATGCAAAATAACACGGTTGTTTGGTTGCCATTCAATACCTTTTCAGTCCGCCTTATCACAGTTGAATATTTTCTATCCGTGACCTTTCCCATACAAATTTTTCCCAATTTTCCTCGATGTATCTGATATATTACCGTGTAAGCGTTTAGTAATGATTGATTAACAAATAAAATGAACCTAACATCAAATGTCTCACCTTAAAAACCACAAAGGTCTTTCTCCCATCTCACCTCTCCTTTTTTATCTCTTGTGCAAAAATTTCATTTCATTCATCAGATACTAGTAATCACATTTTACTTTTTAATAAATTTGACGTAAATAAATATAAACCAATAACTCTCATGCACAGAACTGCCTAAAATACTACAGGCCTATCCTTTGCATGTTCATCTATGTTAAACACAGTAACGTTCAAGCAGAACTGTGCTGCAAGGCAACATTATGAGATACATACAAGCATAAGTTACCGAAAAAAAAAAAACTTCACGAAAGAAACTTGTGCTTCATAGAAGAAGTGAAAACTTTCTTTTTAATATTTAATCGAGGTTTGATGTGCAGAAACATGTAACCACATTATCGAATAGTAAGTGTTGATTTACGCGCATTGTTGATATGTTTTTTTTTTTGTATTTATGATATGTGACAAATGACTTCTCATATGTACCATAAATTAAATAATTGCAAACTACCAGAAACAAACCTCTTGTATTGAAAGTCAAACCACAATGGACACCCTGTTTTTATAACATGATGATATAGTATGGTCCTTTTCAATTCGCATGTACACGCAGTGGTTGAACTTGAATGGTTAATACATAAGTATTTTATGCTTTTTGATCAAAGATATTCCAGAGANACATTGTCCGATTTCAATGAAATTTGATTTCCAAGTAGATATTGATGTTGCGACTTCAAAACTGGTGTTGAAAATTGTTCGTTGACTGCCATTTTCAAAATGGCTGCCAAAAAAGGCGGGAAAATTCAACATTGTCCGATTTCAATGCCATTTGGTTTCCAAATCGGTCTTGATGTCATAACTTTAAAACTGATGTTAAAAATTGTTCGTTGACCGCCATTTTTAAAATGGCCGCCAAAAAAGGCTGGAAAATTCTACATTGTCCGATTTAAATGAAATTTGATTTCCAAGTTGATATAGATGTTGCGACTTCAAAACCGATGTTGAAAAATGTTTGTTGACTGCCAATAACAAAATGACATCTCAACTTCAAAACTGGTGTCGAAAGTGGTCCTTAGCAAGAACTTTTTTGTCAAAAAAGCCCAATAAAGAAATATAGTAAAACATGATCAGACTTAAAAAACAGTTAAAGATATAGGAGGTGTTTGAGCTACGAAAGTTTGAGAAACTGAAGATCAACTGTATAACTTACAATGTTACCTTGATTGTGGCAACTGAAACCCAGGTGAGCGATACAGGCTCCTGGGAGCCTCTGGTTTTTATATGTACTGAAATTATTTCAAGAATATAGTGATTTTGTTTTTGCAAATTTATGCCAGCTGATGTCGCCAAGGCGGAATCATTGATGACTTCCGCTTATGACTCCATCAATCTAAAAAAACATGATAAAGGATTTAAATGTGTTAAAAATGTTGGCCAGGATTCTACCACACTATCTATATAGTTTGGAATGTAATTTGACATTTTCTAAGATGCACGATGTATATTATCATATTAATCCAGCAGAAACTGAATGATTCCAACAGAGGATATGCAAAATAACACGGTTGTTTGGTTGCCATTCAATACCTTTTCAATCCGCCTTATCACAGTTGAATATTTTCTATCCGTGACCTTTCCCATACAAATTTTTCCCAATTTTCCGCGATGTATCTGATATATTAGCGTGTAAGCGTTTTCTAATGGTGATTAACAAATAAAATGAACCTAACATCAGATGTCTCACCTTAAAAACCACAAAGGTCTTTCTCCCATCTCGCCTCTCCTTTTTTATCTCTTGTGCAAAAATTTCATTTCATTCATCAGATTATCACATTTTACTTTTTAATAAATTTGAAGTAAATAAATATAAACCAATAACTCTCATGCACAGAACTGCCTCAAATACTACAGGCCTATCCTTTGCATGTTCATCTATGTTAAACACAGTAACGTTCAAGCAGAACTGTGCTGCAAGGCAACGTTATGAGATACATACAAGCATAAGTTACCGAAAAAAAGAAAAAAAAACTTCAAGAAAGAAACTTGTGCTTCATAGAAGAAGTGAAAACTTTCTTTTTAATATTTACTCGAGGTTTGATGTGCAGAAACATGTAACCACATTATCGAATAGTAAGTGTTGATTTACGCGCATTGTTGATATGTTTTTTTGTATTTATGATATGTGACAAATGACTTCTCATATGTACCATAAATTAAAAATTGCAAACTACCAGAAACAAACCCCTTGTATTGAAAGCCAAACCACAATGGACACCCTGTTTTATAACATGATGATATAGTATGGTCCTTTTCAATTCGCATGTACACGCAGTGGTTGAACTTGAATGGTTAATACATAAGTATTTTATGCTTTTTGATCAAAGATATTCCAGAGACATACATTGTTGAGTATTCAAAAGATCCCCATTAAAATATCTGTAAAGTGTATGTCGAATGAATTTCAAACCTACTTTGAATCTACACCATAAACCTGGGTCATAACGTAAGCACATGTAAAACACATCCCGCGACAGGATAATTGTATTTTTTTTATTTTTTTAAGTCTGAGATCATGATCTTAATTTTTTACAAAGAGAAAAAAATACGCAAAATGTTCATTTTAATTAATCTGAGCTAGTTATATTTAAGGTAACTTTAAGTCAAACTGTTACAATCAAACCTTAATTCTGTGAAAGTTGCGTTGGAAAAAAATATTGCCAAGCAAATGTCGGAAAATAAAAACGTCGAGCACAATTAATCATATAGGCAAACGAAATCCCTCCGAATATTTACGAGATACTATATGGTGAAACGTATTAACAATTGAGCTTTTCAAAAACGAATGTTTCTTTGGGGTTCAGTACACTTCCAGTTAATTAATAGTTTGGTTTGCAAGCATTTGTTAAAACTACGGAGTATCTCCATATTGCATAGCTCTGTCCCTAGGTAAATGTGACTTTCCCCTATTTGTTATTTGTTCTCTATCAGTGTTTACACATATCTCGCTTTATGGATTCCCTTATGATTTGATTCGATCTGCACTGACGAGACATATGCAGAAACTAAGTTCCTAGTAACTTACGATATTTTGTTCGTTATTTATTAAACGGGCAAGGTATCTATGCAGTACCCCTAACTGGCATTTGACACGTCAGTTATACAAATGTATAAAAAATTCCCGAAAGTTCCATATTAAAATGTGTCTTTTGTTGTCAGTATGAATATTGACACTAGCTTAAATTAGTGTTAAACCTGGTTTTCAAATTTGGAAAATTCCCCTTCATCGACATCAACCTCAACTATTAAAGCAAAGCATGCAAAGTAACTTAACAACAGTAATTAAAAAAACGGAATGAATTAAGGGCTTTAAAGAACAATCATAAATAGAACGAAATGCACAATGAAAGCTCTTTAATACAAGATTTTTTTGCTATAATATTCGTACAAAATCCAGTAATACAACATACTACATTTTCTTCATATTTAGATGGTGTTATTAAAACAATATTTCACATTTTCAATATTGCCAAAAAATATTTGACAAACATTTTACAAATGATGATAATAACAAAAATTACAGTATTGTCTGGAGTCTAAGTCCAAAGAACAAGAAGACGAGTTAGGTGAAAAAAACACTGAAATAGTTCAGGCCTTTCAAATGAAATGAAGGATTAAACATGTAGTGTCCTGTGCCAACTTATGGCCCTTTCACACTGTTACGCACAGCGCCAATGTGTGGCGACGTGTGAGAATATTTTCTTAAACGCTGGTGTGCATTGTATAAGTAAGAGGCACGTTCTTGACACGTCGCAAACACGTGGATACATGTTGGTGTGCGTTGTTCAACGTCGGATGCGTTGGAAAATTCCACCATGTTCGCCAACGTGTTGTAGATTAGTTATGTGTAGACTAAGTGAACGCTAGAGGTAGGTTATGCATGCAATGTATGCAATATGTAGTAGTTTCTTTAAAGTTATTGTAAACATGTAAAGAACACAAACCGTACGTCCTTGTAGCTAAGAAGTAACGTAGTACCGATTTTTTTATTATAAAAAAATGATGATTAAAGAGGAAGACAGAATTCCAAATAAATGAAAATAGCTGCTTTATTTAAGCTTTAGACCGACATATTTTTTTTATTCTTTTGGATTTTGTGACTTTGAGGAGACCTATCCCTCCTGTCGTATTTTTCGGCGGCATTTTTATCCATTTATGCCATTGCAAACGACATTGGGGTGAAGAATTTCCAAATGATTTGACGAAAGACCGTCCAAGCTCCATACAGACGTTCTACGAATGCTGGAAGGCCGTTTTAGATGTGTTCGGTATACGCAAAGAAAGCTAGTAAAACGCCATCAAAACGTCGTCATACGCTGTTATACATTTTAGAGCGGTGCAGACAAGCTCTGTATATGTGTTCAGTGCGTTGTAGGTCGTGTGCCTGACGTTATGAATGCGTACAACAAGAGATTTTTTTGTTCAATTTCTTCGACGTGTGCCAACGTTCTACAAAAATTTGCGAACTTTGGATCGTTGGCTAGAACGTTACAGTGTGACAGGGCCTTTAACAGTGATTGTTACTTAAAGATCGGAGACTTTGAAAAAAATGTTCATCTGAGTACTAAGTAAAAAGAATCTTGAATCACAGATTGGACCAAAACTTCAATTTTTTTCACAATGGACTGATATCTATTGACAATTTTAAACGATCGTTTTGTTGGTTCACTGAATGTCCCTTTTGATACTGATTGAATCCGCTTAATTGCAGTCGAAGGTTTTAATCCGCGACCTTTTTCATACGAAGTTGCGTAGATATTGATTTTTTTTCTGTTCGCCTGAATGTAAATAATAAAATATCGAAGTTACTGTTATTATACATTTCTAAGTAGGCGTACATTAATGGTTGAAAAACAAATAAAATGATCCTATTGTCAGATGTCGCACATAAAAATACTCGAAGGTCTTTGTCCTATGGCTTCTCTCAAGTTTAATCTCTTGTTTAAAAATCTCATTTTTCATTCTCCATGTGCTTTAGAGAATCGTACTAATAACTGCAAATAAATTCGACGCAAATATCCCCTAGATAAATCAATGGCTCACATGCATAGATTATAAGGCACCGGCCTGCACTATGTGTGTTTATCAGTTTTAAAACATTAATTTTCAAGTACAGCTGCTCCGCAAGGTATTTTTAATTTTTCAAATTTTGTTCAGAATTTGGGCAAAAATTGACCAAAATTTAAATAAATAAAGAACATAAATTGACTTTTTTTTCTGTCATTTATTGTTTGTATAATAATTGTTTATCACAAACTATATAGTTTAAAGATAATAAAAATTTGAATTTGAAATTTGAATTTGAATTTGTAATTGCACTTATTTTCGCGGTGTACTTATTTTCACGAATTTCGCGGTCATCATTTTTTCGCGAAAATGAATCCACGCGAATACGTATAATACGTATAAATATGCGTAATTAGTAATAGAAAGCATAAGTTTATTGACGAAACCGCGAAATTAAATACCCGCGAACTTATATGCAGACGGAAATCCACCAAAAAAAGTAATATGACAGTAGTATGCATTCTTTTTTCTCCCGTGTTGTGATAATGTTTTCTTCCGTGTTAGGTCATAAACGTTGACCTTGTATAACTAGACAATACCTCAAGAAATCATTACGAAATGATAATGCGACGATGGTTCAATGTATAATTTTATATCACCTGTTTTTGTCTGTGGTTTTGTGTAGACCATACATCATTAATTGCAAAAATAGATACAAAGCCAACAATTATGACAGGGGATTTCAATAAAGTCAACGAACGAGTTTAGAAAACGTAGGCAATATGAAACAAACAACAAACCATTTTTTTATATATAAACAACAAAAAACCAAAGTTACTGTCACTTTAAAGGAGGGAAGTCTGATACCACAGTCCCGAAAAATTTACATTCAAATCCCAAAGTCTACAGGGAAAATTTTCCAATCCCTATTACTACAAAATTACCATTCCGAAGCCGGATCTAGTAGACTATTAATCCGGAATTTCCACTCAATTAAATTACTGATCCAAGTGTCCCTCCCAAATATTTTATTCGTGTTTTGTATCTATAAGCTTTATATTATAGAGAAAACTTATCTTTTCTTCGAAATGCAAAATTCTCAAAGACAAAAAATTGAATTTATTGTGCATATATTGTGTAAGACGTCATTGATTCCAAGAAAATAAATTATTATTACCGAAATTACTGTCTATTGTTCTACGACAAAAAGGGAATAAGAACATGGAGAAAGAATAGTCTATATAAAGAACCAATAGGTGTCTTCATTTGTGTTCCCGTTTGTTGCTTTATTGATTTATTCTTTAATTATTCTGCCTTTTTTGCTCAAGTATGCAATTTACAATGAACATGGTATAGTTTTTTCATTGTTTGCGATCAGGCATTTGATTTCTCTTAGAATGTTTTTTATCGAGAAGAAAATTAAAGTAACAGTAAATGTGGCCTTCTAGTGAATTTTTGAGTGTCAATCTCCTTTTAATGTATAGTTGTCGTTGTATTTTCTTCAAGTGTGTGTTATGTTTGAATCAATCATATGACAAACAAGCAATAACGAGTTTTTCTCCATTCTAAGTTTATGACACATAAGGATGGTGCAGGGTTATTTTCGTACAACGTGTTTGCCGTTTTTCATTTGACATTCCACCTTCATCATGTCATATACTGAACGTCAGTTTATACTTTGTTGTACCAATATCCCAAGTACCAGTGGAAATGTGGAATGAAACCACCAAAAGGTATATTCAATTTCATAACCTGCAACAGAACTGGAATCAGTACTGTGAGACATTTACATGATTCATTAATTTTTTCATCGCTATTTGCTTCAATTAAAAATAATTTATGCCAAAAATCATGATGGTCATATGCCATTCAAAATTCAAATAAGAATCATAGGTTTAGACATCAGTTTGGGGTTCATAAACATTTTATTTTTTGTTGTCTGCACATTTTATTACTAACACTAAGTCTAAAGAAGAGCACAATGCATTCTATTCTGTATGCAATTGGGGAAATCACCTTCATTTCCCTGATATATTGTTGCTTTATAACATATTTGTAATATAATGCCTTAGCATTTTTTTCATTACAACAAAGACAGTTTTATGTTTAAATAGAATCATTATCTACTTTTACTTCAAAATTATTACGTAATAATAAAGTCCCCGTTTGAAAAAGAGACATTTAAAATTTATTCTCTTTGTAATTGATGGAGGAAAAATTGCTATTTCACACACTACATTTCCTTTACAATGTCGGTCAAGGTTAATTCGGAAACCATTGAAAACCCTGGAATTACGAAATACATTTCAAATTATGCTGAAATATTTAGATTTACTACGACATCCTGAAGTTGAATGGTGTATTTGTCCGTCGTTTTTATTAATTATGCACATATGAAGATCAAAATTTCACAGTAACCTCGGTATTCTGTTATTTGTTACCACTGGGCGATGCCACTGCTGGTCGACTGTTAAGTCCCCGAGAGTATTCACCAATCAGTAGCCAGTACTTCGGTGCTAGCCCGAAAACCGAATTTATTTGAAAATTTGCAATATTTAAACTGAAAATAATTTTGTTAAAACGTATGGAGTATCTCCATCTTGCATAGCTCTGTCCTTAGCTGATTTTGGCTTCCTATTTAGATCATAATGGTAATTTGTTCTCTATCAGCTTTTGTACATATTTCGGTTCATGGTTTTCCAAATGTTTTGACTTTATCTGCACTGATGAGACATAGGTTGTCGAAATGCGCATATGCAGAACAAAAATTCACAGTAACTTCGGTATTTCGTTATTTGTTACCACTTGGTCAATGCCACTGATGGTGAACTGTTAAGTCAGCGAGGGTATTCACCAACCCAGAAGCCAGTACTTCAGTGCTGGCCCGAAAACCGATTTTATTTGAAAATTTGCAATATCTAAACCTAAGAAAATTTTGTGAAAACCTAAGGAGTATCTCCCTCTTGCATAGCTCTGTCTTTAGCTGATTTTTACTTCCTACTTAGATCCTATTAGTAATTTGTTCTCTATCGGCTTTTACACATATTTCAGTTCATGGATTTCCAAATGTTTTGCTTTTATCTGCACTGATGAGACGTAAGTTGCGAAATACGAATATGCAGAACAAAAATTCACAGTAACCTCGGTATTTTGTTATTTACAAACAATTTACGTTACATATATTGCAACAATATCTTTATTGCTAGGTTTAATTCGTCAGTATGGAGTTCATAATCAAACGTATCTACATTGAAAAGCCAAAATCAGCTAAGGACAGACTTTTGCCTTGTCTTCAAAAGTTTTAGTTTTTTGATATTCGGGTTATTGGATGTTGTTTGTTTAAAAAAATCAAAGCATTTAAGGTAGTTCGATCCTAATAAGAATTTCAGACAGAATTTTTTTCTTTTAAGATATTTTGTAGGTCTTAACCTATATATTCCAAAAATAAAATAAAAATGATATGTCACCGGTCATCTTTTCCTGTTATCTGGCTTTGAAAATTAGGCCAAATTCAGTATTTTTCAGCAATATTTACAAAGAATATATAGGGAACTGTGATAACATGCTTATTGTTTATCTTTCATATAAAATAAATATCAGATAGATTTTTTTTATTTTTTGATATTTCAGAGATATACACTTAAGCTATCTGTTACGCTGAAAAAATCTATATGTCACCGCTCGATTAAGAGAGATATTTTATATAGTTTACGTAATAGACAATATTTACGGGAAAAGGGAGCTAATTCGCGGGAAAGTGCATACCAATCTATTATGACGTCACAGTGAATAGGCCAATACAGGAATATTCCGGTTTGAAAATCAAGTCAATTCCGCATCCGACTCGTGTTTCGAAAATGCGCCAATCGAATGCGCCGTGTATTAGTGTCGAACTACCTTAACAATAAATTTCTTCATACTACAGATTTATCGTTATAAATCCACATACTTATTCTATTTGTTTTCTACCTTGTTAGGTCATAAACGTTTACCTTGCATAACTAAACAATAACTGTAGAAATGCATTACTTGATGACAAATGTGACGATGGTTAAACGTATAATTTTATATCACCTATTTTTGTCTGTGGTTTTGTTGGGACCACACATCATTGGGTAACCACAAGCAAAAATAGATACAAAACCAACAATTATGACACGTGATTTCAATTAAGTTTTTTTTAAAATAATTCTTAATTTTTCTTTCCTTTTTCAAACATTTCATATACATAAATTTCACAGCATATAAAGAAGCAAAAGCAAAAATACAGGGCAAATAATAATAATAATAATAATAATAATAACATAATAAAATTAGAGTACTTAATTTGAATTTTCAAGAATGTAGGGAGCATAAGCAGGTAGTACATAGGAAATCATAGATAAAATGAACTATTAATTCAAAGTATTTTTTTTTAATTATTAACATGTATTTTTAGTAAACTGTTAATCCAGAATTTCCGCTTAATTTAATTACTGATAGTGGAGTCCCTCAAAAGGTACTTCCACCCGAATAATGTTTTGTATTTGTTAACTCTATATTATAAAGAAGTCTCAAGATGCATTTTCATAAATCGTACCCAACAAGTGGAATAAATCAGATGTGAATTCTCAAAGACGGAAGATTTATTGGAATATAGTGTGCTAATATTTTGTTAGATGTCACACTGATTCCAAATAAAATGATAATAACGACGAAAAACGAATAAGAATATGAAGAAAGTCTTAAATAAAATTCCAATATTTGTCTATTTGTGTTGCCTCTTTGTTGTCATATTTTTTGGTATATATTTTTTTTTATTTTTACGATCAGGCATTTAATTTGCTTTCTTTTAGAATGATTTCTCATCGAAAAGTAACAGTAACTGCGGTATTTGTTATCAATATTGTGAGTGTAAATTTTCTCTTATTAGGGTGTTCAGTCGTTCCGATTTTACGTGTGACATATGGGAATATCCATACAGCGTATATTTAACGTAGCGAGCTGTCTTTAATACATGTGGGGTCACATGTATGGTATCAATGGAGAGATAAATCATTGCTCTTTCATTTGATACCAATATTGTATCTCTCGAGTATTTGAGTCATGAGAAATGACGTCATAAAAAAGGGTACCATTCACTCATTTTGAAATTTGAAATTTGAAGTTTTAGCGAAAATTTTACGGGCACAGGTTTATTGAGTCACACTTCCAAGGAATATGCCTTATAGCAGCATTAAAATCTGATTATATTAGGAAAGAGCTGTATTTAGGCTAGACAATTTAAATTGATTTCCCCAAAAAATAAACAACGCAGTTGGACTTATAGTAACTCAATGTTAAAAAAAAAGTTTAAAACGAATTTTGGAAAAAATGAAAACGAATCACAGCCACCACGATACCGGATATCGAATTAAAAAAGTGCTAGTTTGAAAGACACTCTTCCAAGTAGCATAAATACAGAAAATATATTGGACATTAGTTGTATAGTTTTCCTATGATCAGGCGAGCTTTACGGGTCATTTTCCCAATTTTGCTTACGAAATAGCATTTTTTAACACAAAATTCAGACCTGTAGTGAATATTGGACAAAAGATAATTGTCTAAGACAAATTACCTTTATTTCTGAATAGGTACTTGTATTGTGAACAAATTGACAAACAATCAGGAAGTTACGACTATTTAGTACAGAGCAATGCGATTTGAAAGTTCGGTGCCACCTTTATATACAAAAAAATACCGAGATTTTCACGAAAAATTTACCCTTTTGCATTGAACGTGTCTCCTTGTTGTCTATAAACGTACATTCTTAGTAATACATTTAGATAAGAGTTTACGTGTATGTCCATGGGCTGGAATAACCCCCGTGCACCACCCCCCCCCCCCCCCCCACTTCCGAACCTCACCCACTTTTTTTTTCTCCTCTTCAAAATGAAACATGTTAACACGAGCATAACCTGCACGCACTTGTGGAATTTTGCCCATTTTTTGACCCACCTACCGAAATTTTGGAAAATTTCGTTTTTCGTTCAAGTTTTTCATTCAGTTGCTTCAAAATGTTGACAAAATGCCTTCAAGTTATAAAAACGAGGAATCAAACGATTGCTTATTATATAAGCTTCACAAAGAACCCAAGTTTTTAAGATTTCTATGCCCAATACGTTCCATAGCGTAATAAACGTACCCTACCCCAATAAAATATTGACGAAAAAACTGATATTTTCATTGAAATTGCGTAAGTTTGATGGTCTAGGAAATCCGAAGTGCATCTCAATTCCCGATTCTGAAATTTTTTTTAGCTTTTCAATGTATTTTCTTCAATATAAAACAGGTTAAGACAATGTTAACATATTTTAAATGACCAAAATTTTATTTTCAAATATACCAAATACAGGGACCTTTCAATAATTTCGTTTTTGAATAAGTTTTGTCTTTCTTTTGCATAATATTATTTTTAGTAAACAAATATCATTTAAAAAAGGTATCAAATGAAAGCTTATTATAGTAGCTTTACAACCATAACAAATAATGGCCGTTTTTATGTAATATATACATCATATATCAATAAAACTTACCCCTACCCCAACAAATTTACTCTAAAATTGTCAATTTTTTGTCTATTTTGGCATAAAAATTACCAGATGTCGCAAAACGTGTGTTGTAGGACAATGTTGCATAAATTGTATTATGATTTTATATTTTAAGAGCCATTTGTTGACTTAAACTCAATATTTTGGCCGAAATTGGTGAAAAATAGGAATTTTCAACATTTTAGAATTGTCCAAAGTCCACTGCTATATCGTTATATATGCCAAATCTGGAGGATATTTCTGCAACTTGGCAATTAATTGTACCAAGCGACACATTTGTTGTCTTAAAACATTGCTAAGAAAAACAAGGAGTGTTAAATGTGACTCTGATTACAGAAAATCTTACCCCTACCCTAACAAATTTTCCCTGAAATTGTCAATTTTTTGTCTATGTTCACATAAAAATAACCAGAACACGCAAAACATGTGTTGTATATGACATTAATGCATGAAATACATCAGAATGTGGTATTTCAACAGCCATTGGTCGACTAAAACTCAATATTTCTCCCAAATTGATGAAAAATGGGAATTTTCAACATTTCAGATTTGTCCGTATTTCATCGTTAAATCGCAATACATGTCAAATGTGTAGAATAAATCCGCAGATATGCCATTTAATTGCCCTAATCAATACATAAATTGTCTTTAAACATTGTTTAGAAAAAGCAAGGATTGTTATATGTGACTCTAAATACCGAAAATCTTACCCCTACCCCAACACATTTCCCCCAATATTGTCAATATTTTTTCTATGTTGGGATAAAAATAACCACCACACGCAAATTCTGCGTTGCATATAACAAAGTTGCATGAATACCATCATAATTTGGTATTTCAAATCCCAGTTGTCAGCTTAAACTCAATATTTTGTCCAAAATTGATAAAAAATGGAAATTTTTAGCATTTCAGATTTGTCCAAAATTAACTTTTAAATCGTGATATGTGGCAAATCTGGAGGATTTATCTGCAGATATGCGAATTTATTGTCTTAACCGATACATATGTTATTTAAAACACTGTTTAGAAAAATAAGGAGTGTTCAATTTGTCTCTAAATACTAAAATCTTACCGCTACCCCATTAAAATTAACTCTAAAAATCTCCAAAATATGACCGTCTGTACACATAAATGAATAAAGCATACTAATGTTTTACTTTCTTTGCAAAAGATGCAATTGATACATAATAATATGTAATTTTGACACCAAAATATGGGTAAAATTGAATATTTTGGAAGAGTATCGTGAAAAATGGGAATTTTCAGTATTTCAGAATTTTCCGATATTCAAAGTTAAATCGGTGAATAACTGCCCATAAACCGGGCACGTGATCTTATTTTTGATAAATTGGAGGCTCTGTGTGTTTTGGTGTTTGAAAATGATATGTCATTGGACCTTTATACAATGTCAAAAGCTTTTCAAGCTGAATAAAATGAAATAAATTGTGTTGAATATGTGTGGTTAGGGGTAATATGTTTGTAATTTATGAGACTGTAGTTAGTCTTAAAGGCCTTAAAAGCATACTTTCTAATTGCTTTGATATGATGAAACGATATTTAATCAACATTTTCAAGTTATATCAATTTCATGAAGTATTTGCATCTCAAGGTCAAAATAGCAGAAATTCTGAAAAACGGAAAATTCCCATTTTTCATACAATTTCGGACAGAAGAGTCGAAATCAGACCTTTGAAAAATTTTAATATACTTAAATGATCTTCTGCATATCAGTTGTAGTGAAATACACGCTAGAATTCCCATTGAACATTATCCTTTTATCATTTGGAGCCTGAATATTTCAATTTTTCTCTTAATTTTTAGGGGGAGGGGTGCTAATTTTGACATTTATGAACCTATAGTATATCTGAAACTAAATTTTTTGCAAATAATTTGTTGCTAATATATCATAAATTATTATTGCATCGGCAATTATTAAATATATATCAAGATTTTACGACCCTTAAGTCAAAAAGTCGAAATTGTGAAAAATCTAAAATTCCGAAAAATTCCATTTTTCAAAAATTTTATAACGAAAATCAAAATTTTATGGACTTTGATAGTTTTATTATCCAACATTGTATCACAAGTGATAAGTTAAGCATAAAAACTAGATCAAATGACGAGGGTTGTTTATCTGAAAGGAATTGACAGCCTAAAATCGACATTTTCGCAATTTTTTGCAGGGGTAGGGGTAGATTTTTTGTATCCCCAGATCATAAAATTGGCGTAAAGTCCCCAAACTTGTGTTCATTGTAAAGCATATTAAATTAGCTTTAATTTGATACCAAATTTCAGTACATATTACTTATCTGTAAAAAGTTATGGAGCTTAAAAGATGAAACTTATGTTAAAACGAAAATACAATAATTTTTCGGGTGTACTATAAAAGTGGCCCTATACTGTCTATGCGTGCTGGTTATGCGTGTTGACATGTTTAATTTTGAAGAGGGGACATAGAAGGACTGAAAAAAAACCGGTCTGGTTTGGAATTGGGGGGATGCACGGAAAGTGTTTCCAGCCCACGGACTAAGATATTTTGAGCATAAATTCCTTTATTTCTGTTTTTTTATAAGTCCGAAAGGTCACGGATCATGTACATGATGAAAGAAGTCTCCGTAGACATACTTTTTTGTATAATGGGAAACGTCACAAATGACATTTAGGGCCCGGGTCAAGTGGTATTTTTGTGCTATTTGGCTTTGGGCGCCCCGTTCATGTGAAGTATAGACAGACAATACATAAATGTACATGGAATTTACCGAGTTCAGAATATGGGTCGTAAAAATCAGCGAACGGCTTTTCACAAAAATAAAATTTGCTTTTTTGAAAGTCTCGCTCTGCTAGACTAAAAAAGGTAGGGCAGTTTTTCTTGTTTTTTTGTTTTGTTTGTACTTAGGGTACTCCAGTGACTAGATTCACACCACAAAAATAATTCTGGCCTTAAAATAAAATAAATATTTTAAGCATAACATTGTCTTTGTTGTAGAAAAAACACTGGTATTATATTTCAAAATACTTTTGTCGTCAAAATTATTATGTAATGATAAAACCCCCGTTGGAAATTGTGACATTTAAAATTATTCTCTTTGTAAATGATGGAGGAAAAATCGCTATTTCACACGCAACTTTTTCTTAACAATGTCGGGCAAGGTTCCTTCGGAAGCCATTGAGTATGGTTTCTTTTTGACACTAAAAAACTTTGAATTCCGTAATATATTCTTATTATACCGAAATATTAAGACTAAAATGTAATGGTCTGTCTATATGTCGGCCTTAGCTATTAAAAAAACACTATACTTCGCATATGGTAAAAGTTTCAACATTGGTAGATCTAAAACAACGACATTAGAGGCACAAAATTACATAAATCAAAGTCCGGAGACATGGAAAAAAAAGAATACTAGAAGACACTGCTCACTCGCAAAACAAATGAACAATACACAATTATGGCCCGCTGTTAGGGGAAACATCCAGATTTGTCAACCCGAGGAGGGAGTTGTTTCCCGAGGGCTCTGCCCGAGGGAAACCACCCCTCCAAGGGTTGACAAATCTGGATGTTTCACGTCATCCGAGGGCCATAATTGTTTTATTATATTTTAAACAGTTTCATTAATTCCAAATCAAGAGATCGTATTATGATTTTAATCTCACAAAGAAGACTGATATAATCTGCTAGAGCTTTTTAGAATCTACAGGGTTGTTTTTCTCTGTGACGTCATATCCGGGTTGTTCAGCGGGAAACAACAGGGTTGTTCACATTTTGAAGTCACATGATTGCTTGCATCCAATTAAATCTTCCCTTACTTAGTAAAATATATAATAATACGAATACATCACTCACCACAAAAAGCAATAACAGTGTGAACTCTAAGAGTCACAACAGGTGATCCGGAATTGTAAGCTTGTCCTGCTTTGTATACAGTTCCCGCCGTACTGGCAGTGGGCCAATCCAGGGTAAACCCGAAATCGGTTATGTCAAATCCAAGAAGACGTGCAGTTAGCTGAAATTGTCTGTCCTCATTTGTTGAACCGACATTTCATATCTATCTTTGATGTCATGATGACAATGAATTTCTGACAAAATTAACAAAATCTAAGCATATCCATGAATTTTACAATAAACGTCAAAGGAAATTAGAAATTCAGCTTCCCAAATAAGAATTGAAATCAGGAGCCGTGGAGATGATTAATATGGAAGATCTTGAGCATATCTTTGAAACACATTTACAAGATGTTTTATAGCTATTACTATTTTCTTTCAAATTCCACAGAATGGCTAAGGCTTCAAAGCATATGAGGCATAGACAATCAACATGTCATTTTTAGACACTACAGTGACTAAAATGCATAAAGAGAAATGTTATCTGCGTAATCAATACCAACAGTTTTGATTGATTGATTGAATATTGTTTAACGTTTACTGAGCAATATTTTAGCTATATCAAGACGAGAACAAGTTTGTTGATAAATAATCACTTTGGGGTATGGAAAGGGTCATGGGACTTGAAATTCTGACTGCCACTGGAAAAGTAGGGTAAAATCGAAAGGGGCGGGGAAGTTAGCCTTGCAGCCGATCACCTACGGACCACTCAAAAAAGAGCTTGCTACAAGGGTTCTTTAACGTACAGGAACCATGGCATTTCTTCCATCACGTGGACCTGGGTTTACATCTCATCCGAAAGATGGGTTGTGTATTTTTTTATCCCGCACAACCACGGACTGGGTCCTATTTCTATATCCCGGGGTTCCCTCAGGGTCAGTCCCGTTTAGAAGGGGTTATATCCCGTAAGCCGGAGATACTAGGTCCTATTTCTATACCCTATGGGTTCCCTCGGGGTTTAAACAGTTTTGATGATTTTAAAATTATTAATCAATTACAATGGCTTCACAAAAGTTAGCAATGAAGGAGACAAAAAATAGATATTTTGATAGATCTGGAAGTTTTTGAACCATATGTGCAATTTATTATGTTCGTTATTTACTTGTTATATTTCAGTTTGCTTATGCAAAAGTAAATAAATCTTTCATAATAAATTCATTACTTTTATATGTTATGTATGGCATCTAGTATATATAGTGTCTTCAACGAGAACTAAGTTGATAATGAAATTTCTCACATCGAGTTAAACAAATTTTGCAAATGTTTGAAAACGAGGCTAGACGAGGTTTTAAACGTTTGAAAATTTATTAAACAAGATGTGAGAAATTTCATTATTAACGCGTTTAAGTCCTAAAAATGTTTTTCTTATGACATAATGTACAACATATTTCTCCCATTCTCAGCAGTTGGTTAAATGTGCACGCGACTTTTTAACCAACGGCCGTTGATTAAATTTCCGCAAGAGATTTCCCGCCATTTTACACATTTCGCGTTTTTCATACATTTCATGGGAGAAAAAATTCTCACTCAGCTTGGTCGCGAGTTAAGAATATTTTTCCCTCTCGGTAGTAAAATTTCGATTTTAACATGCTCGCTAAAGCTCGCATGTTGAAAATCAGAATTTTACTATCTGGTGGGAAGACAAATTTTTAACTCACACCTACCTGAAGGAGAAACTATATTTCGATATTTTTTCAGTATTTTTATATTTCAATGTAGGAAATATAGAATTGATGTACTAATTATAAACTGACTATTTCAACGAGAAAAAAACGAATATGTATACATAGTGCATAAGGCATTTTAGTTATTTATATACGTGGATCAGTACAAAACAGAGTTATCTCCTATATTAAAAAAAACAACTTAAAGTGTCTAAATTTATCCAGATTTTTTTAATGTAAAACGATATTTATTCACATTAATACGAAATAAACATCAACATTAGATAACACAATGTGGCAGAAATTTTTCCTGTTATTGCTTTAAGGGAAAACATCATTTGTAATTAATATTAATTGTTGTGGTTTTTACCACAATCTCTCATAAACATAGAACACAATTATTAAAGCATAATATTGCCTTAACCACAAAATGCGTATTTATACATGTTATATTTCTGTATTTAGAAATTGAAAGTCATTTTCTTTATCAAAACGTGGTAATTCAAATATCTTTTTTTTCTCAAAAATATGGTATTTTTCTCGAAGGAGATTTGGTATGTAGAGATTTCCACAGCATCATCGAGTGAAATATAACATTTGTCAAGTTTAGATAGTTATATTTTTAAAATTTAAAACTCTTGATTTCCGAGCATTTCTAATATTTGAAAATTTAACTATCAACTTGAAGATAAGCAATGAAAGGATATGGAGTAAATGTACATGAGACAGTCTCTACAAATACATGGAAAAATCAAAGCAAAGAAACGGTGCTTTTATTGTTGTTCTTCATCTTGTGGTCACAATGAGGCCTTCAACATTGAGCTGTGCTTATACCTCATAGTAAGTTCAGGACGGTCGCAAGAACTGGTTGGAGAAATGAAAAATATCGTATCCCATAAGAAACAGTTATATTTACCTTTCTACTGATTTGAAAGCGATATTTGACACAGACATAAGACCTTTTTCTTCTAATCTAAAATACATGCGTTGTAAGAAAGTGCCGACATCAGGTCGTCTTTTTCCATGTCGTCAAAAAGGAAGAAACGGGAGCGCAAGCGAATTTCAACAGGTGATTACAATAAAGTCATCGAACGAGCTAAGAAAACAGTGACAACATGAAACTTGCAACAGACCTTTTTTTTTATTTTTCATTTAAACAACCAAAAACCAAAGTTACTGTTACGATACAGGAGGGTAGTCTGATACCGAAAAATTTACTTCAAATCCAAAATTTCACAATTGAAATTTTTCCAATCCTTATACTATAATATGACAATGCAGAAGCAGGATCTAGTAAACTATTTATCCGTAATTTCCACTCAATAAAATTACTGATCAAAGTGTCCCTCAAAGGGTTCTGCCTCCGTATATTTTTTCGTGCTTTGTATCTGTTACCTTTATATTATGAAGAAAATTTATCTTTTCTACGAAATGCACAAAAAAATTTAGCCGATGAAATCATAAACTTATAGCACTAAAAGGTAGTCTAGAGATATACTCTCATAAATCATACTCAACACGTGGGTTAAATTAGACTTAAAATCTGAAAGACGAAATATTTATTGGAATCTGTAGTGATTATATTGTGTTAGACGCCACACTGATTCCAACAAAATGATAATAACGACAAAAACGAACAATGACACGAAGAAAGAAAAGTCTATATAAAGAACCAATATTTTTCTTTTTTTGTGTTGGCTTAGTGTTTTCATTTATTGAATTTTAATTCTTCTGTGTTTTGATTAGGTATGCGTTTGCTAATAAATGTAGTATATTTTTTTCACTGTTTTCATTAGGCATTTTTATTTGCTTTCTTTGATTTTACATTTAGATCACTTTGGTTGTTTGTTCTCTATCAGTTTTTAAACATTTTTGAATTTATGGTCCTCCAAACGTTTAGATTTTATCTGCACTGATGAGACATAATTTGTCGAAATGCGCATATGCAGAAAGTAAATTTACAGTGACTTCGGTATTTAGTTATTTGTTACCACTAGGTCGATGCCACTGCTGGTGGACTGTTAGTCCCCGAGGGTATTCACCAGCCTAGTAGTCAGTACTTCGGTGCTGACCCGAAAGCCGATTATTTTTGGAACCTTACAAAATCTAAAATATTGTAAATTTTATTGAAAACTAAGGAGTATCTCCCTCATGCAAAGCTCTGTCCTAAGCGGATTTTGGTTTTACATTTAGATCACTTTGGTTGTTTGTTCTCTATCAGTTTTTAAACATTTTTGAATTTATGGTCTTCCAAACGTTTAGATTTTATCTGCACTGATGAGACATAATTTGTCGAAATGCGCATATTCAGAAAGTAAATTCACAGTGACTTAGGTATTTAGTTATTTGTTACCACTGGGTCGATGCAACTGCTGGTGGACTGTTAGTCCCCGAGGGTATTCCCCAGCCCAGTAGTCAGTACTTCGGTGCTGACCCGAAAGCCGATTATTTTTTGAAACCTAACAATATCTAAAATTTTGTAAATTTTATTGCAAACTAAGGAGTATATCCCTCATGCAAAGCTCTGTCCTTAGCAGATTTTGGTTTTACATTTAGATCACTTTGGTTGTTTGTTCTCTATCAGTTTTTAAACATTTTTGAATTTATCGTCTTCCAAACGTTTAGATTTCATCTTCACTGATGAGACATAATTTGTCGAAATGCGCATATGCAGAAAGGAACTTCACAGTGACTTAGGTATTTAGTTATTTGTTACCACTGGGTCGATGCCACTGCTGGTGGACTGTTAGTCCCCGAGGGTATTCACCAGCCCAGTAGTCAGTACTTTGGTGCTGACCCGAAAGCCGATTATTTTTGAAACCTTACAATATCTAAAATTTTGTAAATTTTATTGAAAACTAAGGAATATCTCCCTCATGCAAAGCTCTGCCCTTAGCAGATTTTGGTTTTACATTTAGATCACTTTGGTTGTTTGTTCTCTATCAATTTTTAAACCTTTTTGAATTTATGGTCTTCCAAACGTTTAGATTTTATCTGCACTGATGAGACATAATTTGTCGAAATGCGCATATGCAGAAAGTAAATTCACAGTGACTTCGGTATTTAGTTATTTGTTACCACTGGGTCGATGCCACTGCTGGAGGACTGTTAGTCCACGAGGGTATTCACCAGCCCATTAGTCAGTACATCGGTGCTGACCCGAGGGTATTCACCAGCCCAGTAGTCAGTACTTCGGTGCTGACCGGAAAGCCGATTATTTTTTGAAACCTTACAATATCTAAAATTTTGTAAATGTTATTGAAACCTAAGGAGTATCTCCCTCATGCAAAGCTCTGTCCTTAGCAGATTTTGGTTTTACATTTAGATCACTTTGGTTGTTTGTTCTCTATCAGTTTTTAAACATTTTTGAATTAATGGTCTTCCAAACGTTTAGATTTTATCTGCACTGATGAGACATAATTGTCGAAATGCGCATATGGAGAAAGTAAATTCACAGTGACTTCGGTATTTAGTTATTTGACAATAATTCTCCATCGACAAGAAATTAAAGTAACAGTAATTGTGATCATTGTTACCAATATAGTGTTTGTCAATCTCCTTTTTAATGTGCATGTTAAGTGATCATTGTATTTTCTTCAAGGGTGTGATGTTTCATCAATCAAAGGACAGAAAAGAATTTACGACTTTTCTTCTAAATAATGAGAGTCCAGACCGGTACCCAACCCCCTATACCGCCTCAATTATATTCATACATGTACACTGAACGTCTTTTTGAACTTTGTCGTACTAATACCCCAAGTACCAGTGTAAATATGGAATGAATCTAACAAAAGCAATATTCAATTTAATAACTTGTAACAGAACTGGAATCAGTTTATCTAGTCATTAACATGATTTATTATTTTTTTCATCGCTATTTGATGCAATCAAAAACCCTTCTTGGCAAAAAACCAGGAAATCTGTTGTCATTTGCCATTCAAAATTCAAATAAGAATCATAGGTTTTAGGCATCACTTTGTAGATCATTAACATTTTAATTGTTTGTTTTCTGCACATTTGGTTACTGACCACTTAGCCAATTAAGATTCTATTCTATATGCAATTGAATGTGTTTTGGGGAAATCACCTTCATTTCCCTGACATATTGTTGCTTTATAACATATTTGCAATATAATATCATAGTATGTTTTCATAACAACAAAGAGAGTTTTATGTTTTAAATAGAATCATTATCTACTTTTACTTCAAAATTATTATGTTATGATTAACCCCCGTTTGAAAAAGTGACATTTAAAATTTATTGTCTTTGTAATTAATGGAGAAAAACTTGCTATTATACACTCTCCTTAAACATGTCGGTTAAGGTTAGTTCGGAAACCATTGAAAATGGTTCCTTTTTGACACCTTCGAATTACTTAATACATTTTAAATTATGCCAAAATATTAAGGTTTACTACTACACGATAAAATTCAATGCATTGGTTTAAGCAATTACAAAGAATATACTTTACATATATGGCAAAATGTTCTGTATTGCTAGATTAAATTTATCAGAACAGAGTAAATATTAAAATACCAAACTGTAAATTTACTTCATCCAACCTGGAGATTGGATGCTGTCTCCTTGGCACATACCCCATTTTCTTTCCTTTTCAAATAGACAACTTTTGAATGCAGGTATAATCACCAAATTGGAAATCAAGAAATTGAAGGATGCGTAAAAAGCTGTGATAGAACAAATAATCAAAAGTAGCTAAACTGAAAGCCAAAACCAGCTTAGGATAGAGCTTTGCTTTGAGTTACCTCTGAGTTTCTAATTCAGATATTTTAAGTTTCCATATTCCATTAGCGGGCCATGCAGAACCGAAGTACCGTACTAATGAGTTGGTGAATACCAATTTGGAGTAACAGTGGAATGGCATCGCCTCAGTGAGAATAACAAAATACGATATAAGTAAGTTATGAATTGAAAACAAAATCAGAAATTAGAACGTCAGATCCTCAAGTCATAACTAAAATCAGGTACTCGGGAGGGGTAAATGTAAATGATTTTTAAACATATTATAGAGACAGATTTTCAAGATGTTTTGTACCCGTTATAACTATTTTTAATTTCCACAGAACCACAAGTTTTTAAAGCCTAATTTCATATTGAGTCAAAGAAAATCAACATGTTATTCTCAAGACACTGAAACTGACTCACAGGCGCTATCTGTGTAATCAGTGGAAATCTGTTATAAAGGTTAAAAAAAGTATGCAATAGTTAGTACCAAAATAGATGTTTTGATAGATCTGAAACGTTTTTGAACCATAGGTGCAATCCATTATGTTCGTCCTTTACCTGTCATATTTCCTTTCATTTTTTGTATCTTTCATAATAAATCTATTACATTTGATAAGTTATTTTAGGAATTTAGCATATTTCAACAAATACCCAATGTGATCTCAATGTAAAGCCAAAATCATCTAAAGACAGAGCTTTGCATGAGGGAGATACTCCTTAGTTTTCAACAAACTTTATAAAAATTTTAAGGTTTGAAATAAAATCGGCTTTGGGGTCAGCACTGAAGAACTGACTCCTTGGCTGGTGAATACCCTGGGTACCTAACAGTCCACCAGCAGAGGAATCGACCCAGTGGTAACAAATATCTAAATACCATAGTCACTATGAATTTATTTTCTGCATTTCAAAACCTGATGTCTCTTCAGTGCAGATAAATTACCAACTAATAGAGAACAAATACCCAATGTGATCTAAATGTAAAACCAAGATCAGCTAATTAATAAAAACCATCTAACTACATCTACACCAATTAACATTTTTTTTAATCTGGTATAATAACAAAACTACGGAAGTTACTGTTAATTTATTTTCTGCATAGCGCATTTCGACAACTTATGTCTCATATATATTAGCCCATTTTATTTGTTATATAATGAAAAAGAGGAAGAGATTTTTTCTATAATAATATTTCAACGTATTTAACTTTGCACAAAATGCCGGGTTATTAAAAATATAATATGTAGAACTATTATATTAATGTACATTTATATTCATTTTTTCTTTAAGCTTATATTATTTAATGTTTTAAAATTTATTAGATGACTTTTCATTAGGTTATACATTGCTGAATTGTGTTTTTGTACATGTATATAACTTTGTTTCGTGCATAACAACTTAAAATTTTAAGTTGCTTACTTTTTATGTCTGTGTTTAAAATAAATGATAAACTTGGGAACTTTTTTTTCATGCGTTCTGGTTCTCTGTTTTTTCTTTTAGGTTCAACCGTTGTCCCAACGTCCCACTATGACATCAGTAGGTGTTAATGTGGCGTCATATAGAAGAAAAACGTCACCAATTTTAATAGAGTTAAGTGTATCGATTTTCTTTATCCAGCAATATAAATGATATGTCCGTTTGATTGTAAATATTGATGAGTAAAACGGGACTTTCGAGATAGGAGCTCTTCGTGTTATTTGAGGCAGAAATGAGCGCCTCAAACACAAGTTAGCTAATATGACTTTATTTCAAATCAGTATGATAAATTAAAACATTATATCAACTTGAAGTGTACCTATAACATTTTCCACATTACGGCTATTTTACCAGATTTTAATTGACGAAGCACGGCGCTAAAATAAATTAAATAGAAATCCACCTTAATACGACAGTGTAGAATTATTATGAATTCCCATTGGATGTAAAGATATATTGATTTTTGTTTAAAAGAAACAAACAAACAAAAACAACTCGGTTATTACAATTAATTCGAAATACCACTATTATGACTTTGATATGATACATTGTCTTGCAAATAGGTAAATATGAATGAATTAAGGTTTTCATTTGGTGAAGAAAAAAATAATTAGTATTCAATGAGAACGAAACGTCGCCAGAAACTAAATGCATACGTGACAGAATAATCATATGAACAAATTTGACTTGCATGAACATATTAAGCCTTTGACAGGTAACATCTGTTCTGTCAATATGTTCACCATTTCATTAAATTCATATCTACTTTCCATTAGATTAAAAGTACCTATAAATTATAAGGTTGTCATACATCTGTAAAATCATGCATTTGTATCAATATAATCTTTGGAAAATTATGAATTCCATGAACAATAAAACAAAAAGTCAATACATATAAGAACAAGCCTATAAACATACCCCGGTACATGCTAAAACCAAGCAATGGTAGAACGGAGTGGCTTTCTTTTTATTGTTGTTGTTGTTCATTTTGAAATGAAATGCGCATATGCAGAATTTAAATTCACAGTACTTCGGTGTTTAGTTATTTGTTACCACTGGGTCGATGCCACTGCTGGTGGACTGTTAGTCCCCGAGGGTATTCACCAGCCCAGTAGTCAGTACTTCGGTGTTGACCCGAAAGACGATTCTATTTTGAACCTTACAATATCTGATTTTTTGTAAATTTTGTTGAAATCTAAGGAGTATCTCCCTCGTGCAAAGCTTTGTTCTTAGCTGATTTTGGCTTTACATTTAGATCATATTGATTATTTGATCTCTATCAGTTTTAAACATCGTTGAGTGTATGATCTTCCAAACATTAAGATTTTATCTGCACTGAAGAGATATAATTTGTCGAAATGCGCACATGCAGAATTTAAATTCACAGCAAGTTCGGTATTTAGTCATTTGAAGTCACAATCAGGACTACAACAATGAGCTATGCTAACAAATAATAGTACGTTTAAGTGAATTTATCATTTTGTATTTGTAGTATTTGTGTTTTGTGGTTGTGTAGCGTCGTTGGTCTTCGTCTTATTGAGTTCTTGCTTTTGCCTTGGCTCTGGACTTTGATTTTTGTAATCTTGTTCTTTGTTCCTTCGGTATTCTACTGTCGTTGCTTTGCTCCAAATTTTAACTTGCTTTTGTCCTTACACTTTCTGAAATGAAACGTTCAAACAACTCTAAGATTATTGGGTATGGACAATTAGCAATGAGATAATACAATGCAAAATATATAAGTTTTGTGCATTCGTTTTGTAAAAAAAAGATATATTGAGACTTATCAATGCATTAATTGTTGCATATCTTGTTTATTTGCAAGGCTAGTATAAACAGGCAACTCAATAACATCAGCATAAGATTGTTCAAGATGAGTTGTTCAGTAAATGTTATTGGCATGGGATGATAAAAATGACTTGATAACAGTGACCTGGAGTTAGAAAATGGAAAATACTTATTTCATTAACGAGAACATGTACATAAATAAAATCATCAAATTACCAGAAGAATCGTTGTCGATGTTCAATATTTACATCTTTTTGTTCTTAATAGGGACCTTCGCGTGTAAAAGATCGCCTCAAATACCAGTAAGACGGGATTACTTGGTTCTTGGCTTATTAAAATAAATATATATCACATTAAAAACAAAATATTTATGAAATTGAAATGCATATATTAATTGTTTCTACATGACAATTATTTGACTAAATTTAATTAGTGATTCCCTCTCACTGTATTGATGTTTTTTTTGTATAGCAATTACGCCTAAATTAAACAGTTTACCTTTTTTCTTATTATCAGTAATGTTATGGCAGCTTTATGAGTAAAGAACATAGTTTGGTAAGAGAAAGGTCTTACAAAGCACTAGTTTCAGGTTCTGTGATATATGATAATGATACTTCTTTAAGTTTCTATATCATTTATTAAGAATGTCCCTAGTTGAACTAACATAGCGTTAAAAATTTCGTCCAAATATTAAGACTTTTACTTTTTTTATAATATAAAAAAAATTGAAATCTATATTTTTCTGCCAGGAAGATTTATAGCTGCTGATAATTGTCCTTTATTGAAGAACACTGAAAGTTTTTTTCATGTATTTCTACAATTTATACCTAACATATCATTTGTTTTATGGAAACCTTTAGGAACAGATCAGACAAAATATTGTCTTAAATCATTATGAAAGGATAATGTTCGACTGTTGACAGTTTTTGCTATTGAAGTTTTAGTTTTTATTACTGTCATTTTATTCTTGTAATATTTGTCTTTTTAATCATCACTTTTCATCAATCAATTATGTCAACGTTCTACTCCTTATCACATTACGGATGCTCGCTGGTCATGTTTTGGTATTTCTGTTAGAGTTTCGGACTTTTCTGGTTTTATCCTTCAGAAGCATTATATTTTTTTTTGTCCACGAACCCCCATATTTTGTTTGATAATTTTTTTATACATCTTTAGCAGCATTCTGATAATTTTTCATTAAATCCTATTTATTTTGTCACATTCATTCATGGATAAGCATTGCTTATATCAAACATATGAAAAATTTAGAGGAGTTTAGTTTCCAGACAATTTTTACTCACTTATATCTCAAAAAAGACACCAGCACCTGTGATTTTTTTCGCTTTATTACTCTGCTCTTTGCAGTTTTCTAACATAAAATAACATTTATTTGAAATCCTAATTATTTTAAATTGACCAGCGAGTATCCTTCAAACACAATCAGAGTGAGATATCGACTAGATAAAAAATCAATAATTGGTATAATCGGCAATTTTAATGCCAGTTGAACAAACGATTGAAGACGCGTTTTATTTATTGCTTGATTCTTTTCATGGGAGTTCACACTATGAGTGCCTTAATTTTGAATGTCGTTTTTTTTTATTTCCGTGCTGTCTCACGTCCTTGTTTTGTCTTTGTTTTTCTCTGTTGCCGTTTTTGCCGTGTCTTCGGATTTCGATTTTTGTAGTCTTCGCTTCCCTTGTTCCTTCGGTATTCTACTGTCGTTGTTGTTTTTCGAATTTCTTAACTCTAGATATTGTAAATTTTCCAATCCAATACGGTCCAGGTTAGACATATTATTGATGACAACCTTGGGTAATAACACTCACCAGAAGATTGTTTATAAAAGAGATAGATACCGATATTACAGAACATTTAATTCTGCAGATAGCCATTTAAAAAGTTTAATCGATATATGTTAATTTCAGAGAAACTGTTTTAATTGAAAAATGTTAATTCAGCTCCAACGGGAGTGGCTCTGCTTTTTTCAACACCATAGAAAGTCTTCTACGAAACTGTTACTTCAGGGGGTATTTCGACCGATAATATATTATGCAAAAAGAAAACTTAATTGCTAAGATGGTTCACCGCAATTAAATTACGTGTGATTAATTTGTCGTTAGTTGTGGTTTTTCTGTTTTGCTTATTTATTTTATTATCTTACCACGTGTACTTGAATTTTTACAAGAATGAAACAAACGACCCTTTATAAAACACTGGGTGTTTGTGTTTTCCAACGTGGTTAATGTAGTTTGTCTGTAATGTTGTGAAGTCTAGGATATAACAACATGTCGGGCTATTATCAAATACAAAAAATACCGAAGTTGCATAAAACACAGTTAATTTCGTTATGCTGTACACGTGTTTCAAGGAGTAACCTCTCATCAGTAGCATTAAAATCAAATAATATGGAAAGCCATAATCCAAAAGTAGTGAAAAGAAGTACTCATTTCCAAAAATATCGAAACAGGAAGCCAAATCCAGTACCAAGAACATCTGCCGAGTGCCATACATGGAATGAAGCCTTAGTATTTTTAAGTGGTTTGAATTTTGATAAAAACAGTAAATTTCTATAATACGCAAGGTAAAATTTTCGTGTCAGACAAGTCTGACTATTGGGCTGGTGAATGTTATACGATAACCTTTTTGTTCCTAACTTCTGTGATGTCTTGACGAAAACAAAAATAATTAAAAACAATTTTCATGGCAAAACATGGCGTCAGTGGGATATACCGTAATCCTTTTTTTAATTCCTTCAGAATGTAACTTTAGAGGACTCATCGTGACAATGAAATTTTCAAAACTAAACGACCAAGGGATGCTCTTTCTGTTAGTCATGTGACACAGTCAACAAAAGCAGCAATTCTTCGTCCAAATATAATGGGTATAATGACATTGAAGTTTTTGTTTGACACGTCATGAAAATAAAATAATTTCGTCAACGTTGTTTGAAAATTTTTAAACCTACCCAATGTTTTTCTAACTTGTATATCTTTCAGATTGATTTTCGCCGTAACTAACAAAAGCCGTTTTATAAATGAAGGACAACAAAATGATATGAAATAATATAAAAAAATCTAAACATAATTTAAAAAAGAAGAGACAAAGATGTTCGGAGTTAAATTCTTTAACGGGGGTGGAAACAGAACGGGTTCAAGGCATTGGACCAAGACACATTTCAATATTGTCATCTCCCAAGGTAAACTTGGAAATCTGTACTTGAAACAACAAAAAACAAAGAAGAACAATGGAAAGGAACATTTTCTGTATACAGTATAATATTGATTCACTCAATCATGAAACCTCTTGTAGATTAAAAAATGTATAGCAAATGGAAAATCGTTTGCAATTGTTATAATATCAATATCTACAATTATGAATTTTCTTGTAATTTAATCGACTAAAAATATATAGCAAATTTTACATTTCCTGTAATCAGTACAAAATCGACTTCCTGTAATTTAACTAAATCATATGGCAAAAGGGATTATTTCTTTATTCGATACAATATTGATGCCCAGTCATGCCTGCAATCACGAAAAGTTCTGTAATTGAACTTAAATAAAATGGTAAAACGGACAATATCTGTAACTGCAATATTGATGCCCGTAGTCATGACCATTCCTGCAATTCGACTAAGAGATATGGCATAAGGGACAATTGCTGTATTCGATACAATATTGATGCCCAGTCATGAAACTTCTTGTACCCCCAAAAAAACTTATGGCAAAAGGAACATTTTTTTCCCAATCGATGTAATATCAATGCCTGCAATTACGATACTTCCTTTAATTTGACTAAAAACAAATGGCAAAACGGACACTTTCTGCAATCAATAAAATATCCATATCTGCAATCATGAAAATTCCGGTAATTTGCTGAAAATATTGCGAATGGATAATTTTTTTTGTCGATACCTGCAATGACAAAAGTTGATATTTATCATTAATTGCAATAAAGATAAGTGGAAATTTTGTATTCAAAAATTACGCAATAATCTCGTCACAACGGTAGGACTAATCATTACCATTAGGGGACTGTTCTAATGAACGTATGAGCATATTCAGGACTGCTTTATGTTATGACCACTTTTAGAACTATTATTTTAGAGCTATTACCATTTCTATTGCCACTTTTAGAACTATGAGAGCTTCATTTACAGTTCCAAGCAGAACCAATTATACCGCTTTAGAACTATTCTATGTCAACTTAGAGACATTAGTTGCCAAAATTTATTACCATTTCTAAAATTTGTTCTATGACTGCTTTAAATTATCTTTAAAATAAAAGTTGAATCTAATTTAACTTATGTCTGTACCTAACTGTATATGCATAATTAGTAGACAAGAAAATGTATATATCAAGACCAAAATGTACATGCGTATATAAAGGACAAAAATGATTAAAAACAGGAGAATACAAGATGACAAAGAAAAACAAAGTGTTCGAAGACAGGACATTCACATTTGAAAACATTGCGTAAAGTTTTAAAGATGCCACTTACATGCATAGACACATAATAAAGTCATAAAGACAAAACTCACATGTATGGACATATGATAATGTCATAAAGACAAGACGTACATGAATTGACACATGATAAAGTCATAAAGACAAGAGTTAGATGTAAGGACACATGATAAAGTCATAAAGACAAGACTCACATGTATGGACACATGATAAAGTCATAAAGACAAAACTCACATGTATGGACACATGATAATGTCATAAAGACAAGACTCATACAACGTTGGTATGGACACATGATAATGTCATAAAGACAAGACTCACATGTATGGACATATGATAATGTCAAAAAGACAAGACGTACATGAATTGATACATGATAAAGTCATAAAGACAAGAGTTAGATGTAAGGACACATGATAATGTCATAAAGACAGGACGTACACGAATTGACACATGATAAAGTCATAAAGACAAGAGTTAGATGTAGAGACACATGATAAATTCATTAAGATCAGTACACATCCATGGCTAGACAAGAAAACATGAAACAAAGAAAAAATCATACACACACAAATACCAAAAATATATTGCATTAAAAAATTGAAGATATATGGAACAACGGCAGTAGAATACCGAAGGCTCAATTAAAGTGATGATTACAAAAATCAAAGTCCATAGACATTGCAAAAACGGTAACACTGAAAAACAAAGACAAAACAAGGACGGGAGACAGTCACAAAGTAAAAATTAAAAAGGCGACATTCAGAGCTAAGGCACTCATAATGTGATCTCCCATGAAATCCGGGAGTGATATCAGGTGCTCTGGATTCATGATAAAGTCATAACGACAAGTCTTACATGTTTGGACACACGGTGAAAAGTCAGAAATACAAGACTTATATGCCTAGCCACATGTTAAAAGTCATAAAGACAGTCTAAAATGTTTAGACACACGATGGAAAATCAGATAAACAAGACTTACATGTATGTACACATGCTAAAAGGTCAAAAATACAAGTCTTACATGTACGGAAACACGATCTTAAGTCATAAAAACAAGACTTGTACCTATGGATACATGATAAAAAAGGGTCATATATGAAAGATGTGCGTGTATGTTTACGTGAAAAGATAGTGCAGTACACATCGAAGGCTAGACAAGAAACATAGAAAAAAATAACTTAATACCGAAGTTACTGTGAATTTAATTACTGCATATGCGCATTTCGACAAATTATGTCTCTTCAGTGCAGATAACATCTAAACGTTTGGAACACCATTAATTCAAAGATGTTTTAAACTAATAGAGAACAAATAACCAATATGATCTAAATATTAAGCCAAAATCAGCCAAGGACAGAGCTTTGCGTGAGGGATATACTCCTTAGTTTTCAACAAAATTTACAAAAAATTAGATATTGCAAGGTTCCAAACAGAATCGGCTTTCGGGTTAATACCGACATACTGACTACTGCGCTGGTGAATACCCTCGAGGACTAACAGTCTACCAGCAGAGGCATCGACCCAATGGTAACAAATAACTAAACACCGAAGTTACTGATACACACAAAAATACCAAAAATATATTGCATTAAAATTTGTTTCATCGTCATTTTCCTGATTTGTTTTGTATAAAAGTATCCTTCGGGGCAGACTTTTACATTAGTCTTCAAATTATGTAATAACTTGTCTAAGTTATGTAATAATAGTAGAATATAACTTGATTTATTACCTCCATACCTTATAAACTCAATCTGAATTTCAATTACACGTTTTAATGACATGTCTGATATAAATCATGCTTGATAATATTTTGCATGTAACCGTGAAAATTAGGTAAATTTAGCTAGGAACATTTTACCTATACCTATAAATAAAATATTGATAATTTAGCACAACTTTGACGAAAGAGAAAAAAATCTAACACACTGGCAATTGCAAGATAAATCAAATACCTAAAATTTATACAGGTTTAGGACGAGGCTTGCCCTAATTTGAACAATCAAAATTTATTAGGATATCTTGTATTGTACGTTTTGTGGTACATACGGTTCAAGTGCTTCCCTCTGAAATATGATTATATAAGAAAAACTGAATTCAAAATATTGTATTAATTCCACCTTTTTTAGATAAAGTAAGGGAGTTTTGACTATTGGAAAAAGAAAACAATCTTCTTCCAAAGAGCACTAAGATGGTACATAACGAGAATTATAAACGCATCATATGTCCTCTTCTAAGCCAAGCCGCCCAACACACCTGTTTTATTTCTTTATCCCAAGAACAGTCCATGCATAATATTCAAATTTTTATTCTACCACAGCTACCAATATACTTGTTTTCATGTCTGGTGAATAAAAGCATATGGAGTAAATGCACATGAGACAAAGTCTCTACAGATATATGGTAAAAAAAGCAAAGGAACAACGCTTTTATTGTTGTTCTTCATCTTGAAGTCACCATGAGGCCTTCCACAACGAGCTTTTCGCATACCTCATAATAAGTTCAAGACGGCCCCTGGCACCGTTTCAAGCGGAATTCTTTGCTAATTGTCGAGTAACGCTAAATCCATGTCCTCATTGATCATGGGTGCGGGATTGTCGACAAAAATCAATTAAACTGGCAAAGTGCTCTTACAATCACTGTCATCCTTTGACCGACAAAAACACTAGTGTCTTAAGCTAGTGGACGATTACAACACAGGGCACTCATCAAGTCGAATGTAAGAAAACTTGGCGTTATGAAATAAAAGCATACCGACATAATCGACAAAACAAAATAATCTAGTACTTGAAACATTTTTGAGCTGATTCTTTTGTAATGGTTATGCCCGTTACATCTGCATCTTTTTTTTACTTACATTCGACTTAAACAAAAAAGGTCATCCAAGTTCTAAAATTTAGGACAAAAGGGCCAATTTTATATCAAAATTATCAATTTGCGTATCATGGACAATAATATTCCACCTTCTCCTGCTTACGAAGTGTATGCTTCACAGTTGATTCGTTACAGGAAAGCTAGCAGAAATTATACAGATTTTCTTATTAGACATAGTTATCTGCGTGACCACATTATTAATCAAGGCTTCAAACAATTCCATCTCATACAATCATGAAACGTTATTCAATATCAGTTTCTTGTGGAAAAAATGAAGTTTCGGTCCGACCTCTGATTCAAGATTCTTTCTTTATTTAATACTGGGATGAATATTTCTTTTAACTGTTTACCTTCTTTCAACGGCAATTGCTGTTGAGTTGCTACCGGACACTACCGTAATGGAAGGGGAGGTTTGGCATGCTATAAAACCGGTTAAACCAGCCATTTCTTTTGAAATGTACCAAGGCAGAACCATTGCGGTCGACATTGTTGCCGTTGGTTTCCAACTGATTTGTCTTACAATTCTGTTCGGTAATTTTGATATAACCCCCATTTACGATATCTGTTGTCTGCCTGCTCTTTCATGTATTTTGATTCATTCTTTTAATTTTTCATATATTTCTGTATTTTTTTTTAACTTTATATCACTTTATTTTATTCATTTATTTGTGTTTTTTTTCTTCTTTTTTTTGTTTTTTGTTTGTTTTTTTTATCTTCGTCATTTAAATAACTAAATGTGTCCCTTTTTGTTGATTTTTTTTTGTTCCAAATCAAAGCTTTTTGTTCTCACCATTTAGACTTCATCGTTTTTGCACTGATTAGATATTAGTTGTCGAAAAATCCATATGCAGGAATTAAGTTTACATGAACTTCAGTATTTTGTTCTTTATTTTAGCATCGCTTTGTTCCCTTGCTTGGTAACACCGTGTATTTGAAGAGACTTTGTCTTATGTGTATTTACGCCATTTCCTTTCATTGTTTGTGAAAAAATACCAACATACAAAGGTAAAACATCATTTTTTTTCACTTCGTGGGAGTTCATTGTTGTCTTCTTTAATTAATGTATGTGGTTACTGTTTGATTGTTTTGTAAATTTTTAACAAAAACTGTCTGTAAAATTACAACTGCATTGAACTAGATTTAACCTTTTGTGGGTAATAACTGAAAGGGATAAGACCAAAAACTGAAGCGAAAAGTGGTTTTGATGTTAATGACTTGAATACAAAATCTTTAGAGCAACATTTGTTGACGGAAATAACCTCTTTCGGTCATTTTTATCAATAAAACAAACAACTGACTTAAAATCACGGGGGTTAAATGAAAAGGAACTATTTATCATATTTATATTCTAGAGATTAATACGTATAATTATATAGTAAAACAAGTACTATCTTTAAAAAATATAGTCGACGCAGTAAAATAGGTGTGTTTTCTTTGTTCTTCAAAACAACAATGCGCAAAACATTGTATGAAGCGATGCAACAATCGGTATGTAGTAAATGTGATTTTGATTGAATCTGACATTTTACTATGAAAAATCAATAATGTATCACTCCTAAAAGTACAACGCATAACAACTCTGATATTTCCTTTCATAACCTGTCAATTAGAGACCCGGTGTGCTCGTCTGTATGTGCGTATGACGACGGACGTCATTCTATTGTAGTGCCTTATAAAAAACTCAATTATGACAATCTCTTTTCAAAAATCCCTTTTCAACTGGTAAATTGCAATGAGTAGACTTCAGGGACTCATAGAATATTTTTGTATAATGTATCTTTTTGTAGAACATATTGAAAAAGACTTCAACAATAACCACAAAACACGTGAAAAAAGAAGCCGATGACGCCACTAAATTCAAGGTTTAGTTTTACTTCCATTACGCAACATGTAGCTCTTTCGTCTTTGCAGATGGACTTTAATTAGAATAAAAGATAACAGAAAACACCTACAATTGCCGACAAACACAGTCACATGCAACATTTAAGTATTACAATGGAATGATGAATTCCAAAACACGTCAGTATTTGCACTACTGCTTTCATTTTTTAAAATCCTTTTTTGCATTCATTTACTTTTAACCTAATCATTAAACAAAATACATGTAGCTGGTCCAAATATCCATGATTTTACATTTCTGATTGTACAGATACATTGTAATTTATATCTGCAAAAAATCATGTCCTAATAAATTATTTTGACAGGGCATTGACGAAAACTGTTTGGTAACTCGAATGTTTTTATAAAAAATATGGGGCGAATCAAATAAAAAACTGGTAAAGTTATGGCTTTCAAATCTTTTTTTTTTAATTACAAATAAATATATTTCTACTCACTTTAGCTTTCTTATTCCCGCACACTTTGAACAAACACTCGACAAATCATTTGTTCTGGAATGTACATGTTGTACATTTTGTACATATAGCCGGGTTTTATTTTGATACTTTCTGTTTATTTATTTTTAAGCGAAAAGAACAATTGATAAGACAAGTAGAAACACAAATCCATAGATCTGAACATTTTTAATATTTTTTTTAAATTTTAGTCTCACGGTTAATACGGTCACCATACCCAGAAATAACATTATTTATTTAATATTTATTTTTTATTTGTTGGAGTATTTTAGTATTTGGCTGTTGTTCAAACTCCCTTAGCAGGTTTTTTTCGAGATATATGAGTAAAGAGTTACCTGCTCATTCCTCTTCATAGGAATGTACAACAACGATCTTTTCAGGTAGACCGTAATCTGTATGTTGTCAATAGGGGTAAAATACTATCAGGGTTGTAGGCTGTAATTATTGAGTATGTGATAACATAGAGAACACTAGATCTTTTCACCCCACTACTGTAAGACAGAAGTTTGGAAGGGAGAAATCTTTAAGCTCTATGGTGATTCCCCTTTTCCCCCATTCTTCTTGTATTGTTCTACCATTATTTCACCCTATTCATAGTTTTTGTGCTTTGTTTCCTTTTTCATTCCTTTACAATGTAATTTTATTATAATTGTCCCTTTTCCTACCTTATTTCATAATTACCCCCTTTTCTATCCTATTGTTCTGTTTCCATGGTAACGGCCATCATTTTGATATTTTTAAGATGAAACTCTGTTCACATACTTTGAAACCTTCCTGTCATTTTTTTCAATTTGTAGTGACTTGAATTTTTCCGGCCTTTTTTCTCCTACCGTTGTTACGTTCGCCTTTAATGTTTAAGGACTAAAACTCGTTTATTCACAAGCTCAATAACAAATCTTTTAAATTTCATTCCGTTCTGAGCACTGTTAATTTTTCCAGTAATATTTCTGGGTTTGATCATGTGACAGCTGTTCTCTTGTTTTTATCCACTATTGCGAATTCTTCTCAGAATAGATAATTAGTAACCGGATGTCCATGGATTTTTGAACTTGAAGATTAACTGTGATTGTTTTGAGGTTAGGGCCTTATTCACAAAGCTTCCGTAAATTTAGTTTTCAGACCCGTATTGCTAATTTATATGTAAAAAAACTGTGTTGCAGGGGATGGGGTAAGTGTGCCAAGTGTTTTAATGTATTATGGAAAACACGACGGTCACTCACCTTCACTACAAAGAATAAAGATTCTTTATTTGTGGGTAATTGGAATTTATAAAATTACCTTTTTTATTTGGTTTTACATTATAATCATTAACATAACCAGCTTTTACATTCCTTATATCCTGAACAAAATAATATTACCATTGTCATTTTTATTTGATTTAAGGGTCGCGGTGACATACGTTTTTGTTTGATAATTTTTATTGTGTTTTATTATGTTGTATCCGTATCGCATCACAATATTCCCTTTAATATGTCAGTGTTTATAAAAAGTGTTTTTTCCTTCTCTTTTTTTTCTATTCTTTTCTGTTACCAGTACCTCTAAAAAGTGCTTTGATAATTTTTGTTTTGAAATATTACCTTTCAAGAACATAATTTTGACATTT
>MJUU01058156.1:76995-99466 GCA_002080025.1 Modiolus philippinarum
TGGTGACTTCAAGATGAAGAACAACAATAAAAGCGTTGTTCCTTTGCTTGTTTTTTACCATGTATTTGTAGAGACTTTGTCTCATGTGCATTTACATTGTACTCCATATCCTTTTATTCACCACCATTGACAATTTCACACCGTCTTAATATGTACTAAAAATATTACAAAAATTAAGTGAATTATTTTTCATAGATTTGTGCCAGGCGGAAACGGTTGATGATTTCCGCTTATGATTCCATTGAGCCAGCATGATGAAGGACATGACGGTGTATAAATTTTTAGATGCATACTTAATCCCACTGATCTTTAACTATTCTAACAGGGAATTCTGAAAGATAACACCCTCACCCCATCGACATACAGGCTAATTTGTTGGTCAATACAAAACTAGATGTCCAATTCAATACCTATTGAATCAGCTTAATAGCACTTTCAGCTTTCTTTCCATGACCTACATAATTAAGTAGATATTTTTACCCTTTCACCTTGATGAAACTGATACATTTCTCAATAGGCGTTAATTAATGGTTGATCAAAACAATAAAATAATCCTAATGTAAGATGTCGCACCTACAAATACATAAAGGTCTTTGTCCTATGGTATCTCTCCTTTTTTATTTCTCAAACAAAAATCTTCATTTTCATACTAATAACTTTAAATAAATTTGACGTAAATATCTTATTATCTTCCTAGTTAATCACATGCACAGGCCTACTCTGTGAGTGCTTATCTTAAAACATTAATTTTCAAGCACAGCTGCTGCACAAGTTATTTTACTTGCTCTTTTTTCTTTCAGAATTGAGGCAAAATTTACCAAAACATTAAATAAATAAATAAAATAGGAAAAATTGACTTTTTTCTTGATCCTTGTGGATATTGATTTTTGAAATAATAAAATACAGAAGTTGCTGTTAATGTATTTTCTGTATATTGCCACTTTTGGAAAATATTTTAAGTATTCAACGGAAATAAATTTTATCATTTATCTAAATAAATCTACATTCTTGCTATAATGCATTTTCTTCTCTCGTATTGTAATAATGTTTTCTTCCGTGTTAGGTCATAATCGTTGGCCTTGAATGACAAAATAATAACTCTTGTTCAAAACGCATTACGAGATGATGAATGTGACGATGGTTAGACGTATAATTGAATATCACCTGTTTTTGTCTGTGGTTTTGTGGTGACCATATATCGTTGTTTAACCACAAGCAAAAATAGATACAAAATCAACAATAATGACAGGTGAATTAAATAACGTCAACGAACGAGGAGAAAACGTAGGCTATGCTATGTGAAACACGTAACAAACTATTTTTTTTTCTTCATATAAACAGTAAAATACCAAATTTTGGTTACTATATAGGAGGGAAGTCTGATGCTAGAGTCAAGAAAAATTTACTTTCAAATCCAAAATTCTACAGGGGAAAATTTTCCTGTCTCTATTACTATAAAATGAAAATGCAGAAGCCGGATCTAGTAGACTGTTAATCCGGAATCTCCGGTAAATTAATTTACTGATGCAAGTGTCCCTCAAAAGCTCCATCCGCCCGAATATTTTTTTGTGTGTCTTGTATCTGTAAGCTTTATATTATAAAGAAAACCTATCTTCTCTAATGATATGTCAAGTTTCAACCGGTTTTGACCCGTTAGATCAACGTATGTTGAATAAAGCTCCGTGCTATTTCCCACCAAATCTATTCAGAATACAATTCTCGGTGTTTATCATTGATCATTACAGAAAAAGATTACACCACTTTTTCCCGTTTATTACCATATTTTATCCACTCTCGATAGTTAAATTTAAAAAATTTAAAATGCTCGGCAAGCCTCGCACTTAAAATTTTAAAATTTAACTATCTCTAGTTTATAAAATATGGTGATGAACGGGATCTTGTGGTGTAATTTATATTTTTCTACGAAATGCACAGCAAATTCTTTTCTAAGTCGATGTATTCATGAACTTATAGCACTAAAGGGTAGTCTAAAGATAAAGTTTTATCAATTATACTCAATAAGTGGTTTGAATCTGATGTGAATTCTCGAAGACTAAAGATTTATAAAAATTTATCGTGGTTATATTGTGTTATACGTCTCACTGATTCCAACAAAAATGATAATAACGACTAAAAATGGAATAAGAACATGAAGAAAAAATTTCTAAATAAAGAAACAATATTTGTCTTCATTTGTGTTACCTTTTGTTTCCATATTTATTGATTATCTAATTCTTCTGTCTTTTTTGCTTAGGTATGCATTAAACAATGAATTTGGTATAGTTTTTTCATTGTTTGCGATCAGGCATTTGCTTTCCTTTAGAATATTTCTCATCGAGAAAAAGTTAAAGTAACAGTAACTGTGGTAATTGTTTTCAATATAGTTAGTGTCTGAGTGTCAATCTCCTTTTAATGTGTAGTGGAAGTTTAATTTTCTTCAAGTGTGTGATGTTTCAATCAATCATATGACAAAAAAAGAATTAATTACGAGTCTTTTTACCGTCTGCATTCTGATAAATAAAGGTGTTGCAGGGGTACTTTCGTACAACGTAACTGTCGTTCACGTTTTGTCTTGTTGGGAGTAATTATTTTCGGTGTTTCGTAAAATCTTATAAAAATGTAATTTGTGAGCCAAATTCAAATTTTTAGTTAACACTGAGAGTCTGGACCGTTCACAGCACGCTTCCCCCTGTACCACCTTCATCACACTGAACTTCTGTTTGTACTTTGTGGTAGTTATACCCAAAATACAAGTGGAATATAAAATTAAACCACCAAAGGCATATTCAAATCAATAAAATGTAACAGATTTTGAGAGTCATTAACATGATTAATTATTTCTTTATCACTTTCAGTTGTAATTAATAATAATTTTTGCCAAAAACCATGAAATATGTGATCATATGCCATTCAAAATTCATATAAGAATCATAGGTTTTAGACATCAGTTTGAGAATCATTAACAGTTAATAGTTTGTTTTCTGCACGTTTGATTTCAAACCACAAAGTCCTTAAAAAAAGAGCACAATGCATTCTATTCTATATGTAGTCGAATGTTTTTGGGGAAATAACCTTCATTTCATCGGTATATCCTTTCTTTATATTTGCAATCTAATACACCAGTGTCTTTTTTTCCATTACAAGGCTGACAGTTTGATGTTTTAAATAGAATCAACCTCTACTTTTACCTTCAAAATTATTATGTAATAATAAAATCCCCTTTGGAAAGAGTGACATTTAAAATTTATTCTCTTTGTAATTGATGGAGGAAAAATTGTAATTGCACACGCTGCATTTCTTCAACAGTGTCGGTCAGCCATTGAAGTGTGGTTTTCTTTTTGACACTAAAAAAAACTTTGAATTACTCAATACATTTTAAATTATGCCCAAATATTTAGACTTACTACCGTCTATTCGTCAGTTTAAGCAATTTCAAACAATATACGTGTATGGCAAAACTTTCTCTATTGGTATATTAAATTCGTCAGTACAGTTAAATTGCTTTAGACAACTTATGTCTTCTCAGTGCAAGTACAATAAAAAAACTGGAAATCCAGGCTTGAAAGAAGTGAACAAATCTGAGAAAGAACAACTAATCAAATTTATCTAAATTGAAAGCCAAAACCAGCTAAGGACAGAAATTTGCACGAGGGAGTTAAAACAGTTGTAAACAATATTTTCTAATTCAGATATCTTAAGTTTCCAAATTCGGTTTGCGGGCCAGAACCAAAGTACTGGACTATTGGGTTGGTGAATACCCATGTTGAGTAACAGTGCAGTGTCATCGACCTATAAGCACAATAAGTATCAAAATACGATATAAGTTAATTATAAATTGAAAACAACATCAGAAATTACAACGTCAGATCCTCAAACCAGAACTAAAATCAGGTACCAGGGGAGGGAGGTAAATGTGACTGATTTTAAACATATCATAGAGACACATTTACAAGATATTTTGTACCCGTTATAACTATTTTAAATTTCCACAGAACGGCAAGTTTTTAAAAATCTAATTTCATATTAATTCACAGAAATCAACATGTTATTCTAAAGACACTCAAAGTGACTCAAAGGCGTAAGAGAACTGTTATCCGTGTTATCAGCAGAAATCTGTTACGAAGGTTAAAAAATATGAAATTAACAATACAAAAATAGATATTTTGATAGATCTGAAACGTTTTCGAACCATATGTGCAATCCATTATGTTCATCGTTAACATGTCATATTTCAATTTGTTTGTATCTTTCATAATAAATATATTGCATTTGATAAGTTATGTAAGGTATTTGGCGTATTTCAAGATACTAAACAAAATATTTAATTATCTTTTTATTTATCTTTTTCACAATCTGCAATATGGATATTTAGGAAAAAATCTATTTGAAATTTTAAAAAAGAATCAAATTGCAGTCCATATTACCATCCAATGGCAGTCTATACCGTGATAATGCTCTCTATATAAACCATTGTTTTCATTTTATTGAAGAATATTTACATCAATTTATCAATAACAACACTTGCATAAAGTTAGCAAATATTAATTTCCAGAAAAAGAATGGTAATAGTGAGTGCTGAAAGTTCGGGTTTCAACATTGTTATTTTGACTACGAGGGTTGTCCGTAAAGTTCATGGATACGGATAAATAAAAACAAAAGCAGCGTTTTGTATATCATGTATATATTTATATTTTGCAGATTTGTAAGCCTTAAGCTTATACGAATTTGGATATATAAAAGTGTCTAAAATTTATTATTTTGTAGGTATTTTATAGAATTCAGTGAATAGTGTCATGAAAATGACATTGCAATGTTTATTTCATGTTCAACATCGGTATTGCTAAATTTCAACTTCTAAAAATTTGAAATGACAAATTAACAGAGCTTTACATGTCTCAAGGCAAACTCAGACATTCTAGAAACCCTGACGTTTTTAGGTAACGCGGAGCAGTGACGTTAGTCTAGTTACGTTCCGATAACGTTCAAACACCCTCAAATACCAACATATTCCCGAAATACTTAGACAATGGCATTGGAAATGTGTTTTGTATTAAAATTAAAAGTGGTACAGAAATTTTTTGACACAAGAATCAGTTTATAGGATGGATAAAACGTGTAAAACTAGCCATCCCTCATAAATCTCACTGTATAAGTTCCATGGGGTATTTATTGACCATGATTTCCGTAGTTTGCAAGTGGTTCAAAATTGATTACTAGTGCGTTGATTGCGATGATATTTTGCATACGTATGCAGTAAAACACAATGTAAATGAAAATATTAGTTTCATATACATTCTCGTTCTTTAGCCATTTTTATTTAGATTGTCCACGAACTTTACGGACAACCCTCTTACATTCAAAGTTATAGTGATTTAAAAAAAAACAACAAAAAAAATATGTGAATAAATCAATGTAAGAAAATTAGTAGTGGTCAATCACGTGATATTGACTGATCCATATAATTAATTAAAACCACCTGCCCACATCTACCCAAAACAGAAAAGTTTATTTAAATCTGTAGTAGCATATTTTATTTTTTTTTCCTACGTTCTTGTTCTCTGTTTTTTCTTTAAGCGTCAAACGTTGTCCCAATGTCCCACTATGACATCAGTGGGAATGAATGTGACGTCATGCAGAAGTAAAACGTCACCAATTTTAATAGAGTTTAGTGTATGAATTTTCTTTCCCAACACTATAAATCATATTTCCTTTTGGCTGTAAATATTGATTTACTTTAATGAGTAATACATGACTTTCGAATTAGGAGCTCTTCGTGTTATTTGAGGCCGAAATAAGTGCCTCAAATTTACGACTTTATTTCTAATCAATTGAATAAATTAAAACATTATATCAACTTGAAGTGTACCTATAACATTTTTCACATTATGGCTATTTTACTTGATGAAGCATGGTGCTAAAATGAATTGGATAGAAATCCCCTTCAACTCGACAGTGTAGAATTAATATGAAATCCCACGGGATGTAAGGATGTATTGATTTAAAAAAACATACACAAACAAAAACAACTCGGTGATTACAATTACAGCTCGAACACCTAAGGGACCGATAAAAACAGTTCGAGTTAGAAGGATGTTCGAGCTATCGAGGTCGAACTGTGGTTAAACTTGAACAAATGGACCATAAAATGGGTTCGAGACATCAATGGTGTTCGAGCTATTGCATTTCGACCCATCGAAGTTCTGCTGTAATACGAAATACCAGCATTATAGCTTTAATACATTTTATTGAAAATAAGTAAACATGAATGAATTCAAGCAATCAAATTATTTTGTCATTTAGTAAAGGAAAAAATCATTAAAATTCAATGAGAACGGAACTTCGCCATAAATTAAATGTATACGTGACAGAATAATCATGTGAACAAATTTGACTTGCATGAACATATTAAGCCTTTGACAGTTAACATCTGCTCTGTCAAGTACAAGAACCTATCATTTCATTCGATTCCACCTTCTTATCTACTTTCCGTCAGACTAAAAGTACCTAAATTAAAGGATTGTCATACAACTGCAAAACCATGCATTTTTAATAATCAAATCGTTGGGAAATTATGATCTCCATAAACAATCAAACAAAAGAATAGGGAGTAAATGCTTTGAGAAAAGTCTCTAAAATACATGCTAAAACCAAGCAATTGTACAACGGAGCAGCTTTTTTCGTGGTTGTTCATTTTGAAGTCATAACCATGCCTTCAACGATGAGCTATGCTTACTCATAATTATATGTTCAAATGAATTTATCATTTTGTTACAAAATTTGAACTTGTTTTTGCCCCCTTGGACTCTCTGAAATGAAACGTTCGAACAACTCGTTAGGTATTTAGCATGAACAATAAGCAAAGATAATGCAATACAAAATATATATGATTTCTGCATGCGTTTTTTTTAAATATACTGTGACTTATCATTGCATTAGGTGTTGCATATTTTTGTTCATTTGAAAGGATAGTATGAACAGGCAATTCAATAACATCAGCATATAATTGTTCACTACCGAAGAGCTCAGTAAATACTATTGGCATGAGATATTAAAAATGACTTGATTACAGTTACCTGGAGGAAAAATGTAAAATACTTATTTCATTAATGACAACATGTACAACAAATAAGATTATCCGAATATTACAATCAATAAAATCATCCAAGTACCACAAGAGCCGTTGATACTTTCGTCCCTTCAGAATTTATATGGCCGTCATCAGGACATCATGGAAATATGAAATGCCAGTGTCACAAATAAAAACTGGCATTTTCAACTAGATTGGCATCTTCCAGAATTTAACATTTCCGATTTTACCCTGGATTGACCCACTGACAGTTGCTGTATACAAAGTATGACATGCTTACCCTTACGGTGCACCTGATGTCACTCTTTTTGGCAGTTCAGTGCTTAAGTTTCTATGGTTGTATTTGTAGTGTTTTTGTTTTGTGGTTTTGTAGTGTCTTCCGTCTTCTTGTGTTCTTGCTTTTGCTTTTCTCTGGACTCTGATTTATGTAATCTTGTTTTTGTCCTCTCTGTATTCTACTGCTGTTGTTTATCTACGTTAAATGATATGTTTTGGGTGTATTGGACAATATTTTCTTGTCATGATGATCCTAAAATGCTGCCTCTGGTCGCAATCAACAATAAATTAGTCTACTTGACATTCTAACACTAATCCATAACTTTGAGCTCTGAATTGCACAATTAAAACCAAGTGTTTATGTTAATGTAAAAAACATAACAGGAAACACCTACACTGGCCGAAAACCACAATCACATGTCACAAAACACCAGGGAACCGGACAAAAAAAAACAATATAATGACAAAATACATATATGGACAACGATAAAAACTCGGGATAGCTGGACTTGGTACCTGCACTAGCAAGAACTAGCGATAAGGTTAAACCGGTTAAAATGTTTTTCATTTGTACTTTTAAAATCATTTGAACAGGAAATATTGAATATCAGGAAAGTAATTTTTTCCTGTGATGTGACATCAACATATCTGTCTTTGACGTCATATTTTTGATATCTGCGGCTGATCATTTGAAAACAGAATTATAGTTAAAGAACAAACATAAATCAAAAAGTTGTTCACCGTACAACAAATTTACTTTTACTGCATATAGCATGGTAAGAATATCTTCACTATATCTTAATAAAATATGAATAACGTCAAATATATCGAAAATGATAATATTGAAAATGGTTACATACCTATTCACAATACCATATAAGATAAAAAGATGAATCTAGATTCACCAAAGCTGTAATAAAGTTACGACCGTAAGGAGTTTTTTTCAATTTCGCCAAAAGTAAAACATTTTTACATTTTGATTATCAGTAACGTTATGACAGCTTTACAAGTCATTCATTTTCAGGTTCTGCTACATATGATAATGATACTTCTATGTTGAATTAAGTTTTTATACAAATTGTTAAGAATGTCCCGAGTTGAACAAACACAGGTTTAAGAATATTGTCTAAACATTAAGACCTTTACCTCTTTTTTGATAATTAAAAGTAATATAGTCCATGTAAAATGTGTTGTCTTTTTAATCATTTTTTCCTTAATGAATTATTTCTACTCGTTATCACATTATCGACTAAAACCTATATATAATTGGTATAATCGGCAATTTTAATGCCATTTGAAGAAATGATTGAATATGCGTTTTATTTTTTGTTTATTTTGTTAGTTTTTTTTCGAATTTCTTAAATATTTTATGAAATGATATGGATTAAATGAACATTAGACCATAATACATATGGTAACTCCAACTGCAATAATTTTAATGAGTTGTATGACCATTTCTGCCATAGCTCTAGATATTGTTTATTTTCAAATCGAATATGATCCAGTGAAGACATATTCATGGTGACAACATTAGGAAATAATACTCATCAGAACATCTACTATAAGTACTATAAGTGTTCATGAAAGAGATAGATACCAATTTTGCAGAACATTTAACTCTGCAGATAGCAGTTAACAAGTTTAATTGATATTTGATAGTCTCAGAGAAACTATTTTCATAGAAAATGTTCATTCATCTTCAAAGAGAGTGGCTCTGCTTTTTCAACACCATAGATAGTCTTCTACGAAATTGTTACTTCAGGAGGTTTTTCGAATAATAATGTGTTATGCAAAAATAAAATTAAGGTGGTACGGGCCATACATCATTCCTGTTCGGCCATGTTTTTATCGAATCTGAACAAAATGAGCAATCTTCGTAGGGGACCTTTAGTACATCATTTCTTTAAAGTTTGGTTGAATTTGCTTCAGCGGTCTCAGAGGAGAAGATGAAAATGCGATTTTTTCCATAGGGTCCTATATTAAACCTAAGTTCTGCGCTGGCGGTCATCGGATCGGAACGAAATGAGCAATCTTTGTAAAAGACCATCCATTCATCATTCCTCTTAAGTTTGGGTTGAATTTGCTGCAGTGATTTCAGAGGAGATGAAAATGTGATTTTGCCATAGGGTCCAATGTTAAACTACGTTTCGTACTGGTGGCCATGTTTTTTATCAGAACGGTACAAAATGATTATCTTTGTAAAGGACCTTTAGTACATCATTTCTGTAAAGTTTGGTTGAATTTGCTTCAGCAGTATCAGAGGAGAAGATGAAAATGTGAGTTTTCCCATAGGTTCATATGTTAAACCTAAGTTCTCCGCTGGCGGCCATGTTTTTTACCGGATTGGAACGAAATGAGCAATCTTTTAATCCCTGAGGGTATTCACAAACCCAGTAGCCAGTACTTCTGTGCTGACCCAAAAATGATTTTATTTGAAACTTGCAATATACCAATTTAGGAAAATTTTGTTTAAAACTGTTATCCCCCTTTCACATAACTCTAACCTTTGGCTTTTCATTTCTAGATCACATTGGTAATTTGTTCTATATAAGCTTTTACCCATATTTTTACCCATATCCGAGTTATGACTTTCCACCTGTTTTGATCTGTACTGAAAAGACACATGAAATGGTCATATATAAAACTTAAATTCACAGTTACTTTGCTGTTCTATTATATGTTACTAATGGGTCTATGCTTCTGCTGAAGAATTGTAAGTCAACGAGGTTATTCACAAGACCAGTAGTCCATACTTTGGTGCTGGCCCGAAAACCTTTTTTTTTTTTATTTTTATTTATTTATTTATTTATTTTTTTGTTTAAAATTTGCAACTCAATTTAAGAAAATTTGGTTAAAACCTAAGTGGTATCTCCCTCTTGAATAGCTCTGTCCTAGGCAAATTTTTGCTTTCCTATTTAAATCTTGATGATAATTTCTTATCTATCAGATTTTAAACATATTTCGGTTCATGGATTTCATGATTTCATGTAATCTGCACTGATGAGACATAATTTGTCGAAATGCGCATATGCAGAGCCTAAATTCAAAGTAACCTCGGTATTTTTATTATTTTTCACAATCTGCAATATGGAAATTTTAAATTTTATAAAAGAATCAAAACGTAGTCAAGGGTATTATTGATGCGCCAGTCCATATTGCTATCCCAAAGGTAGTCTATATCGTGATAATTCTCACTATAAAACCTATTGTTTTCATTTAATTGAATATTTATATCATTTTATCAACAACAACAGTTGCATAAAATCAGCAAATTCTTAGTTTTCAGAAAAAGAATGCTAATAGTCAGTGCTAAAAGTTCAGTTTTGGACATTTTTATTTGACTACATTTAAAACTTATAGTGATTTAAAAAAAAACATGTTTAATGAAGAAATCAAAACCTGTCATTCAATGAAAGAAAATCAGTAATGGTCAGTAACGTGATACTGACTTATCCACAGAATTAATAAAAAAAAAACACTTGCCCGCATCTACACTTAAGAGAAAAGTTTATTTAAATCTGGTATATAGTAACATATTTTATTGATTCCGTCTAGAATAATATTACAACATATCTAACTTTGCATAAAATGTCAGGATTTTTTAAATATAAAATGTAGAACTGTATCAATGTTGTTTCATTTTTGCTTTTAGCGTAAAATTTATTATATGTCTTTTCATAAGGTAATGAATTCTTAAATTTTGTTTATGTAAATGTATATAACTTTGTTTTGTGTATACAACTTAAAATTTTATGTTGCTTACTTTTTACATCTGTGTGTAAAGGCATTGGTATTTTTTTCATACGTTTCCGTTTTCTCTTTCTATTTTTAGCTTCTTTTGTTGTTCCAATGTCTCACTATGACATCAGAGGGAATTAATGTGACGTCATATAGAAGAAAAATGTCACCATTTTTAATAGAAGTTAAGTGTAATAATTTTCTTTCCCAACACCATTAATGATATGTCATTTTGACTGTAAACATTGATGTACTTTAATTAGTAATACGGAACTTTCGAGATAGGAGGTCTTAGTGTTATTTGAGGCAGAAATGAGTGCCTCAAACACAAGATTGACTTTATTTCGAATCAATTGAATAAATTGAAATCATATAACAACTTGAAGTGTACCTATTACTTTTTCGACATTACGGCTATTTTACTACATTTTGATTGACGAAGCATGGTGAAAAAGAAAAAAAAACATACAAACAAAAACAACTCAGAAATCACAATCAATTCGAAACACCACTATTATAGCTTTGATATGATACATTGTCATGATTGTCTTGCAAATAAGCAGGTATGAATGAATTAAGGTTTTCATTTGGTAAAGAAAGTAATCATTAGTGTTCAAAGAGAAAAAAAAGTCGTCACAAACAAAACGTATACGTGACAGAATAATCATCTGAACACATTTTACTTAAATGAACATATTAAGCGTTTGACAGTTAACATCTGTTCTGTCAAGTACAAGAACCTATCATTTCATTCAATTCCACATTCCTACCTACTCTCCGTCAGATTAAAAGTACCTAAATTACGGGGTCGTCATGCAACTGCAAAATCATGCATTTAAATATCAATCAAATCTTTTTGGGAAATTATGAATCACATAACCAATAAAACAAAAGGGTAGGGAGTAAATTCATATGAGAAAAAGTATGTACAACCAAACAATGGTACAACGGAGCGGCTTTGTTGTCGTTGTTGTTCATTTTGAGGTCACAAACAGGCCTTCAACAATGAGCTACATTTTTAACTCACAATAGTATGTTCAAGTGAATGTATCATTTTGTTCCAAATTTGAAGTTATTTTTTGTCCTTGGAGACTCTCTGAAATGAAACGTTCGAACGACTCGTCGAGTATAAAGCATGAACAATTAGAAAAGATAATACAATACAATATATATATCAGATTTGTGCATACGTTTTGTAAAATAAACAAATATACTGTGACTTATTGCATTAGGTATTGAATATTTTTGTTCATTTGAAAAAATAGTATGAACAGGCAATTCAATAACATTAGCATATAATTGTTCAATGTCAAAGAGCTCAGTAAATACTATTGGAATGGATATTAAAAATGACTTGATTACAGTTACCTGGAGGAAAAAATGTAAAATACTTATTTCATTAACGAAAACATGTACAACAAATAAAATTATCCGAATATTCGAAGAAGAGTTGCCGATGTCAAGCCGTTGATACTTTCGTCCGATTAGAATTTCTGTGGCTGTGATCAGAACACCGAAGAGAGATATAAAATGTCAGTGTCACAAATGAAGACTGACATTTTCAGCTAGATTCACGTCTTCCAGAATTTAATATTACCGATTCTGACTTTACCCTGGATTGACCCACTGGCAGTGTGACAGGAACTGTATACAGAGGAGGAGATGATTACCGTTACGGAGCAGCTGCTTTTTGAGTGTTAACACTGTTAGAGCTTAGGTTTTTATTGTTGTATTTGTAATGTTTGCGTTTTGTGGTTTTGTAGTGTCTGTGGCCGTCTGTCTTCTGGTGTTCTTGCTTTTGCTTTGTCTCTAGACTCTGATTTATGTAATCTTGTTTTTTGTCCTCTCTGTATTCTACTGCTGTTGTTTAACATCTACGTGTTCTTAATTGTTCATGTTGTGTTGTTTTATTCCTTGATCCCAAAGTTGCGATCCTTTATTGCAATATTGTCGTCTGTCATCGTAAGGTTATGATCCTTGATCTCAAGGTTGTGTTCTTGATCATAACGATGTAGTCATTGATTAATAATTAGAATTTGTACTTTTGTTCCCTTGGCAATAACAATTGAATTCGTTAAACTGTTTTGTATTGTTACGTTTGAGTGTTAGGCAATGAGGATGGTCACTCCTCAGATTTTTGAAACTGTCTCTGACTTTCGGAATTTTCTTATTTTATCCATTATGATGCATTAGAAAATTTTGCCCACTGACCCCCACTTTTCTTTTCAAAATATTATAGTATACATCTTCAAAAGACTTCTGACAAAAATTGATGAAATTCTTGATATTCCTTCATCGCATTTCAAAGGTTGATTACCTTAATGTAAAGTGAATGAAAAGTCAAGAGAAGTTCGGTTTCCCGCCAAAATTCTAGGCTTTTAAAATTCAAAAATGGCCACACTGACCTATCAATATTTTTGGCTTAAAATGATGTATGATCCATATTATAGTAAATAGAAATAATAATTTTAAATCCTTGATATAATAAACTTGCTATGTTTTGAGTGTATTGGTAAATATTTCCTTGTCATGGTGAACTTGATAACCCCTGGCCGCAATCAACAATAAATTTGTCTACTTAGCTCTCATCCGTAACATTGAGCTCCGAATTACACAATTAAATGAAAGGCATGCTTACCCTTCCGGAGCACCTGATGTCAATCTCAGTTTGACTGGAGTTCACATTGTGAGTGCCTTTGTTTTGAATGTTGTGATTTCTATTTATATTGCTTTGTATCTGTCTAACGTCGATGATTTCTGTGCTTTGTATCTGTCTAATGCAATTGTTTTCTATGTTCTCGTTTTTGCCATGTGTTTGGATTCGATTTTTGTAAATTCCGCTCCTTTGTTCCTTCGGTATTCCTTTGCCGTGTGATTCATTTGTACTTTTCAAATCATTACAACAGGAAATATTGAATACCAAGAAAGTAACTTTTTCCTGTAATTTGACGTCAACATATCTGTTTTTACGTCATATTTTGTTCAATATTTGCGGCTTCTCATTGGAAAATAAAATCATAGTTAAAGAATAAAGATCAAAAAGTATGAAAAAGAAAGGAAATGGGGTAAATGTCAAGGAGACAACACCCATATCCAGGTTAAAACGACCCAAAACAAAGCATCTAGGGGTCACCGTACGGTCTTCAACACAGTGAGGAACCTCACACCATATAGTAAGCCCTAAATGGCCCCAAAAGGGTAAAAATGTGGATAAATCAATGGAAACAAACCACATCCAATAATCCAAATATCAAGAAACTAAAAGTTTATAAGAAGACACGGACAAGTCAATCACCAACATATTCCTGACTTGGGACAGGCGCAAAAATTGCGGTGGGGTTAAACTCGTTTTCTTGGATCCAAACCCTCCCCCTATGTGTGGTAAGACTCACAGCAAACTAGAAAAGAGTGCAACTTATCAAGACGAGTACCCTTACAATGAAGTACATAAAACATGAAGATAATACACACAGGTACTGTCCGGACAAATGCTCGCAGTTACTGACAGCTAGCTAAAGACATAATTTCCGTTGACTATGATATCAAGGATTCTTACATATGAAACTTCAATTGAAATACTTCTAAATAGATTTGGTATAACAACGTCATCAATTATGAAAGAAAAACATGATATTGTGCAATGCCAAATACTGCCAATATGAAAAATTGTTTAAATTTAGTTATGGTGTAAAGCATTAAGAAGATGATCAATATTTTTGCCAACAAAAACCAGAAGTAACGATTTAACAACAATGCTGTATTTATGTCCTTTATGAATAAGTTTGTTCAACGGATTATTAAGTTTTGAAGGACATTTTTTGAATTTATGCGCTTTGTAAATGATATTGCCATAAAAGTTTGGGTGTGAAATGCCCTGACGTATAAGAGCCCTGCATGTAGAACCAAATTTTCTTAATAAGTCAATGAATCTATAATAAAATTTAGAGAATGTTTTTATCAATTTATGATATCTAAACCCTTGATGCAGAAGTTTTTCAGTGAGACAAAGATTTCGCTCGTTGAAGTCAGAAACATCACTACATACTCGTGCATATCGAACAAGTTGTAAAATGTAGACCCCGTAAGAAGCGGCTAACGGAACATCGCCGTCGAAATGGGGAAATTGACTATAAGTAGTTCACAGTAGACAAATTAACTTTTACTGCATATGGCAAGGTAGTGTAAGAATATCTTCGCTTTATTTAATTAAAATATGACTAACGTCAAATATAACGAAAATAATATTATTGAAAATGGTTACATACCTATTCACAATACCATATAAGGATAAAAGATGAACCTAGATTCACCAAAGTTGTAATAAAGTTACGACTGTCATAAGGAGTTTTTTTTAATTACACCAAATGTAAAACAGTTTATATTGTAATTTTAGTAACGTTATGACAACTTTACAAGTCATTCATTTTCAGGTTCAGCTACATATGATATTGATACTTCTTTGTTTAATTAAGATTTTTTACAAATTGTTAAGAATGTCATGAGTCAAACAAACACAGGGTTAAGAATATCGTCTGAATATTAAGAAATTTACCTCTTTTTGATACTTAAAATAATATTATGCAATATTTGATGTCTTTTTGTCATTTTTTTCCTCAATGAATTATTTCTACTCGTTTTCACATTATCGCCTAAAACTATATATAATTTGTATAATTGGCAATTTTGATGCCAGTTGAAGAAACGATTGAAGATGCGTTTTATTTTTTTTATTTATTTATTTATTTTTTTTTTTTTTTGTGAGTTTTTTCGAATTTCTTAACTCTAGAATTTGTTAATTTTCAAATCGAAACGGTTCAGTGAAGACATATTCTTGATGGCAACCTTTAGGAATTACACTCACTAGAAGATCGACTAAGTGTTTATAAAAAGATAGATGCCAATTTTGCAGAACATTTAATTCTGCAGATAGCAATTAAAAGTTGAATTGATATTTGATAGTTTAAGAGAAAATATTTTTTTAAAATGTTCATTCATCTTCAACAAGATTGGTTCTGCCTATTCAGCACTATAGATAGTCTTCTACGAGACTGTTACCTCAGGAGGTACTTCGACTGATAATATGTTATGCAAAAAGACAAATTAAGGTGGCACGGATGTCTAAAAACTGTCAAAGAGAATTTTGATACATTTTCATGATTAATACTTTCATATAAGAGTATACAAAAAAATAAAATAAAAATTGGGAGTTACCGGCGGTATAAGCTTCAAATCTGTCATGTCGAAACCAGCTTTTTGATGAAATAAAAGGGAAAATTAGCGAATTTTAACAAAATTTTATTTTACTTTTGTTTTATCAGATAGAATGTTTTAAGATTTGGTACAAAATTGACTTATATACTTGCCCTCGATTTGCTTGAAAAATTTTTGGGATCACCGAACGTATTTTTGAATAAATGGCAATAAACTGATTTTTCCCATTAATTCTATACAAATTATCACCCCTTAATAGAACGGGAGTTTGACGATAGGTACAATATACTCCATTGTAACCCAATAAAAGTGGCATATTTAATCAAATTTAACTATTCTAAAACAGCGGAAATCATTTGCAAACATTCCCATAGTGAATTCCATATTTGATAAGATGCACAGTTTTAAACAAACTCCTGTACTACCTTAATTGCTAAAATGGTTCACCGCAATTAAATCATGTGTGGTTCATTTCTCGTTAATTGTGGTTTTTCTGTCTTGCTCATTTTTATTTTTTTTGTCTTCTTACCATGTGTTCTTGAATTTTTACATGGATGAAACAAAAGGCCCTTTCAGAACACTGTTTAATTGGTGTTTTCAAACGTGGTAAGCATGTTTAGACTGTGGTGTGGTAATGTCTAAGATACAAATACAGGTCCGGTTTTAAATGAATAGAGTATCATTTTTATTACCTTTTTGTGCTTAATTTCACGGACGTTTGTAAAACCAATTTGCGACTCAAAGATTTCTATTGCATAACTTGGCGTCAGTGGATTATAACGTCATTATATTCAACATTCCGTTATGATTAACTTACGAGAACTGGTCGTGAAAATCTAATTCTCAAAACTAATTTACGAATGATATCTGTAGGTCGAATGACAAAGAGAACAGCTGTACCAAAGAGACAAAACTTTTCGAAATAGCCACAAACAGAAACTAAATACATAGTAACTTCGGTATTTTGTTTAAAATAGCCAATAGGTTGATGTCTCTGCTGTTAGACCCTTAATAGATGATTTGCCAATTACCGACTTTACTTCCGTTCTTTAAAATTTTCACTCAATCAACATCAAATGAAACCGGACAAGTTGTCACATTTACCGAAGAAACCCTTATAAATCAACATTCCGGAATTTGAATCTTTTGAGATATAAACTAAGCAAATAGACACATTAAAGGGCATATTATTTTGATAACGTTTACCAAAAATGAAGTTTGGAAACCGTACAGGAAAATATGGAATCTTTTGAGATATAAACTAAACAAATAGACACATTAAAGGGCATATTATTTTGATAAAGTTTACCAAAAATGAAGTTTGGAAACCGTACAGGTCAAGAGAAAATAATTTTTACATTTTGGTTAAGTTTACGTTGGGAACCTCCTGTGTTTGTCCGGTAAAGAGTTGCTTCCCTTTGCATAAGTTTATAAAACGCGAGGTCAAATTCGGGAATTCTGCTTGAATTGGCAAATGGTCTATCCCTGAGGGTATTCACAAACCTAGTAGCCAGTACTTCTATGCTGACACAAAAATGATTTTATTTGAATCTTGCAATATCCCACTTTAGGAAAATTTTGTTTAAAACTATTATCTCCCTTTTACATAACTATGACCTTTGGCTTTTCATTTCTAGATCACATTGGTAATTTGTTCTATATAAACTTTCACCCATATCCGAGTTATCAATTTCAAAATATTTGGATCTGCACTGAAAAGACACATGAAATGGTCATATGTAAAACTTAAATTCACAGTTACTTCACTATTCTATTTTATATTACTAATGGGTCGATGCTTCTGCTAATGAACTGTAATTCAACGTGGGTATTCACAAACCCAGTAGTCCATATCTTCCTTTAGCATAGCTCTGTTCTTAGAATAAAGCTTATCTATTTAGATCCTGTTGTTTATATGTTCTCAGTTTTTCATATACTCGGGTTATTACTTCAAAATGTTTTGATTCGATCTGCACTGTGAAGAAAAAAGTTGTCGAAATTACCATATGCAGAATCTAAATTCACAGTTATTTCGGTATTTTTTTTCATTTATTAGGTATATGTCTCTGCTTGTGGACCGTTAATCCCCGTAGGTATTCACAGATCCAGTAGCCAGTACTCCGATGCTGTCCCGAAAACCGATGATATTTTGAAACTTTTAATATCTAAATTTTAAGAAAATTTTATTTAGAACTTAGGAGTATCTCTTTTGTATAGCTTTGTCCTGATTTCTTTTCTTTTTTTTTTTTTTTTTTTTTGGCTTTTCCATATAGATTTACATATATTCGGGTCATGGATTTCCAAATGTACTAAAGAGATATAAGTTGTCGAAATGGCCCTTCACAGAAACTAAATTTAAAGTAACTTGTGTATTTTGTTATTGGTTGATTGTTAAGTACACAGTTGTGTATACAAACAATGGGGAGCCTTCCAGTGGGTTTCCTTATTACATACTTATTAGGGGATTGTTGTGAAAATTGTACCGGTATTACAATGTGTACTTTTAAGGATGTAGTAAGGTGAAATTAACTAAATCTAAGATTTAAAATTGATACCATAAATTGAAAGAGCATTGGTAAAGGAATAAAATCAGCTAAAAATATTGATAGGTTATGGACCTTGTTTTCAATATATTTAACATTTTAAGAATTGGCGGGAAACGCTCTCTTGGGCTTTTACTTTAGTATAACATGGAAATATTACTGATTTCTTTCTCATGGAAGGAAAATCTACAATCTTGTGAAATTTTGCCAACTAACTTTAAATTACCTACCGAAGACTCTGGTGACTAGAAAATTGGGTGTAATGGGGCAAAATATATTAACTAGTAATAATGGGTAAAATACGAGAAATCCGAACGACATTTAGGAATTTCAAAATCCTCACCTTACTACATCCTTAAATTGTTTGATTACATATCAGACCCTGTTTTTTATAATTTTTACTCTATATTGTGAAACTTTGAGTTAATAATTAGCTGATATTCCAAACCCCTAAATTTGTTAATCAATGGTACACTTTGGTTTAATCAAAAGAGTTGAACAAACAATGTCGTAACACTGTTAAGATTTTGATGACGAAATGAAATACACTATCTGTTAATCTTTAATTTAAAATTCATATTCTTGATTCGGCGAGTACAGTATGAAAGGATATGGAGTAAATGCACATGAGACAAACTCTCTGCGATTAGTTGGTTAAACAAAGCAACTTAACAACGCTTTTATTGTAGTTCTTCATCTAGAGGTCAGCATAAGGCATTCAATAATTAACTTTGCTCATACCTCATGGTGAGTTGAAGACGGCACCTAACAACGATTTCAGCGGAATCATTGCTAGCTGTTGAACAATGTTACACCCGCGTTTTATTTAGCCCATTGGTGCACGATCATCAACAAACATGAAAATAACTGGCAAAGCGCTCTCTCATTTGCTGTCATTCGTTGCCCTCTTTTTATTACTCCACAGTAAAACATTGAGCCAACACCAATGTCTGAAAGAGTGGTACTCTCTTCGGGAACAATTGGTCTCTGTAGAGGGCTGAAATTCACATCTTAATTGAGGGCTGGAATTAACATGGATTAAACGAAAGAAAATATATTTTTATGTGTTAATTAGTTCATCAAAATGAAAAACAAGTTTTGTGTATGGCTTTGTTTGCTGTGGTTTATAAATGAATTCATCACTAGTGCATCCGGGTCTGTAAATAAAAAGTATCAAAAACTTATATTTCCTTATAAAATACTGGCTTGAACATAGAAACACATAAAAAACAAAGGAATAATAAATAAAATTAAAAAGACAGAAATGCGTGCATTTACAAGGTTATGAATTTCTAGATTTTTTCAGTATTTGTTAAAGCAAATGACAGACATGATATTTTCATTTACATACATATTCATGAATTTCTGTAACAGTTTCAGCTATGGTTTCTTTTGCATATTTCTTGTCTATTACACTATATGGACCATATACCTTTGAACAACAAGCTATATACAGTATATGGGGCTGTTTATTTATTTTCATTAGAGTTTACTGCATTAAAATACAGAAAACAAGCTAGATTTACAATAACCTCTGTATTTTGCTTATCTGATTATCATTAAAGATAGTCCTGTCTTTCATGTGCTTTCATACATTAGTCTTTTGACACCTACGTTTTCCTCAATGTACATGTTTAACTTTGTACTGATTTGATACCTTCTTGTTTCGATCAACATATTTCTGATATTGGCGTTTATTTATTTTTTCTCCCGTTAGTATTGCTGCTTCAACTCACTAAAATAGAAAAAGTAAAATTTTTTTTTAAATCGTATTTTTTTACTACTCAAGAATACACGTATTTTTCAATGATATTGACAATACCTCAACAGCTGAATTCTTTTTCTTTTAGGTTTCATATAAATACTTGTATGCACTATACTTGTTATAATCTTAGTCGATTTATAAAAGCATTGTTATGCTTGTTTCTGAATCCTACTTGTTGTCATATGTATATGTATAATATTTGTATGTTACTTAACTAATTAATATGTTTAAACTTAGTCAATGTTAAGAAACTTTAGAAGGATAGAATCCTCTTGTAAAACTGGCTAAAATTTTAAAACCGAACAAAAACAATAATGGCCTTAAGATACTTATGTTGTATGAGCTTTCGTTATTTTCTCCTGTCAGCTCTAAATATAAAATGTCTGCAAAAATGGCTCAACCAATTACATTTTTTAAAACCCCCGCCTTAAAAGTTGGGGGTATATAGGATTCATCTTGTCCGTCCATCCGTCCGTCCGTCCGTCCGTCCGTCACACTTTCGTTTCCGGATGATAACTTGAGTTCGCTTTGAAGGAAAGTTTTAATATTTTTGGATTATGTTTCTATTCATAGAATACAGGTCAAGTTTGATTTTGACCGCGATCAAATTTTGTGTTACAGAGTTATTGCCCTTGATGTAGGCAAAATCTGTAAATTTTATGGTTTCCACATGATTACTTGAGTTTGCTTTGAAGAAAAGTTTTGATATTTTGGGATTATGTTTCTTTTCATAAAATACAGGTCAAGTCCAATTTTGACTGTGAGCTGATTTTGCGTTCCAGAGTTACTGCCCTTGATTTAGGCAAAATCTGTAAATTTTATTGTTTCCGGATTATAACTTGAGTTTGCTAGGAAAGTTTTGATATTTTGGAATTATGTTTCTATTCATTAAATACAGGTTAAGTTTGATTTTGACCGTGATCGGATTTTGTGTTCCAGAGTTATTGCCCTTGATTTAGGCAATTTTTTTTTCTTTTTGTCTGCTTGCCTTAATTTACTTTTTGTTTGTTTTTTAGCTTATACTAGGATAAAGAAAAACAATTTTAGCGTTGTTCCTTTTGCTTAATCTTACCATGTACTTATAGGGATTTTGTCCCTTTATTTGTTTATATTTCAAAATCTTTTTTCCGAGAACTCGAAAATTTATGTTTTGGATTTTGCTTTATTTCCAAATACTCAACTTAAGTTCTCTTGAAATTGGTATAAAGTTGATATTCATTTACAACACAACACTTAATAACAAAACCTATATACTTTAAAGGGCGGACAAGGAATACCTATATACTTTCTGCCACGACTTTCTCTCGGTTATCCTAAACTCTGCCCCACGTCTAGGTACAGGTCTCTCATATAAATCCATATAAATACACGTAAATCGTTACATGAGAGCTAGCACAAATTTAATAAATACAGACTTTCTCATTAGACATAGATATCATCGTGATTGTCTTACTAATCGAGGCTTCATAAAATACCGTCTCATACGATCATTAAAAAAGATCATTCAAAGATTTCAGTCCCTCGTGGGAAAAATGAAGTTTCGATCCGAACCGTGATTAAAGATTCATTTGTTTTCCTTAATGTTTGGATAACCATTTCTTTTTACTGTCTACGACCGTTCAGTTATAACTGGTGTTGACTTGCTATCGGACACTTCCACCGAGAAGGGGAGGTTTGGCGCCCTTGCAAAGTCAGTACCATTACGGTGGTTTCCATCTGCTTTTTCTTTTTCTTTTTGGTTTTTTTTGTTTTGTTTTTGTTCTTTTGGGGTTTTTTTTGGTGTTTTTTTTGTGTTTTTTGCTTTTTTTTTATTTTGTTTTAGTTTTTTTTTTTTTTTATTATTTTTTTTTT